>JASANE010028113.1:0-69876 GCA_030248225.1 Trileptium ribeirensis
AGAGCTCCCACAAGATAGTCGAAATTTCTGCGCTACGGAGACGACATTCGTAGTCGAAATTTCGGAATGGCTGGGCTACATTCGAAAAGACTAGGCTACAGTTGATATGTGGCAATCGGAATGGCCTGGGATATGAAAATCAGAAAGGCTGGGATACAGCTCTGACAAGTTAGTTGACTTCTAGGACAAGGAACGTTCCTGGGCCTCAACACGGCTAGAAAATTCGAAATAGTTAGACTACAGTTGGTACGTGAGAATCGAAATGGCATGGGATATGAAAATCAGACAATCGAAATGGCATGGGATATGAAAATCAGACAATCGAAATGGCATGGGATATGAAAATCAGAAAGGCTGGGCTACAACTCGGACAAAGTAGCTGCCGGGCCGAACTGTGCCGAGACATGAAAATCACAAAGGTAGTACGCTTGGATAAGATACCAAGCCTCAACCGGCAGAGGAAAAGAGCAAAGCTCGAAATGGAATTGCTGGGCTACAACTCGGGAAAGTACATTCGAAATATCTAGCAAAGGCCACATTCTGAAAGGTTAGGCTACGACTGGGACATTAGTAATCGAGAAGTCCTGAGATGGGAAAAGGATCAAAACCTGATAGTAATGCTAGGACAAGAAATTCCTGGGCCTCAACTCAGACCAGTAAATTCGAATTAATTAGTAAAGGCCAATACCGAAATTCGCTAAAGCCTGGGACATGGTAATCTAGAAAGGCAGGCGACATGGCTACGCCCACAAGGTAGTGAAACCGCAAGAAAATTCGGAATAACTAGTAAACGCCAAAAACCATACGGGAAAAAATCGAAATCTACAAAGGCACATTCGAGAGGTTAGGCTCCACTGGATGGCAATCAGAAAGGCCTGCAACATAATCTAGCAAAGGCAATATTCGAAAAGGTTAGGCTATAGCTAGGACATTCGTAGTCGAAATTTCGGAATGGCTGGGCTACAGCCGGGAAAGAACATTTGTAAATCTAGCAAAGGCCACATTCACAAAGGTTACGCTACGGCTATGACATCAGTAAACTCGAGAGGGCCTAATTTAAAAAACGGCATGACCGTCCTGCAAAAAAAAAACACAACAAAAATAAAAAAAAAAACAAACCAACAAAAAAAAAACAAACCCAACAAAACAAAAACACACAAAAAAACCAAAAAAAAAACACACACACACCACAAACACAAAAAAAAACCAAACACACAACCCCCCCCACACCCCCCCCAAAACACCCACCCAGCCCAGCCATTCCGAAATTTCGACTACGAATGTCGTCTCCGTAGCGCAGAAATTTCGACTACCTTGTGGGAGCTCTAGCCTTTCTAGTTTTCATGTCTCAGGCCTTTGCGAATTTCGGTATTGGCCTTTACTAATTATTTCGAATTTACTGGCCGAGTTGAGGCCCAGGAATTCCTTGTCCTAGCAGTACTATCTTTCTGATTTTCACATCTCAGGCCTTCTCGATTACTAATGTCCCAGTCGTAGCCTAACCTTTCCGAATGTGGCCTTTGCTAGATTTACAAATGTCCTTTCCCGGCTGTAGCCCAGCCATTCCGAAATTTCGACTACGAATGTCGTCTCTGTAGCGCAGAAATTTCGACTACCTTGTGGGAGCTCTAGCCTTTCTAGTTTTCATGTCTCAGGCCTTTGCGAATTTCGGTATTGGCCTTTACTAATTATTTCGAATTTACTGGCCGAGTTGAGGCCCAGGAATTCCTTGTCCTAGCAGTACTATCTTTCTGATTTTCACATCTCAGGCCTTCTCGATTACTAATGTCCCAGTCGTAGCCTAACCTTTCCGAATGTGGCCTTTGCTAGACTTACAAAGGTCCTTTCACGGCTGTAGCCCAGCCATTCCGAAATTTCGACTACGAATGTCCTCTCCGTAGCGCAGAAATTTCGACTACCTTGTGGGAGCTCTTTCCCGGCTGTAGCCCAGCCATTCCGAAATTTCGACTACGAATGTCGTCTCCGTAGCGCATAAATTTCGACTACCTTGTGGGAGCTCTAGCCTTTCTAGTTTTCATGTCTCAGGCCTTTGCGAATTTCGGTATTGGCCTTTACTAATTATTTCGAATTTACTGGCCGAGTTGAGGCCCAGGAATTCCTTGTCCTAGCAGTACTATCATTCTGATTTTTACATCTCAGGCCTTCTCGATTACTAATGTCCCAGTCGTAGCATAACCTTTCCGTATGTGGCCTTTGCTAGATTTACAAATCTCCTTTCCCGGCTGTAGCCCAGCCATTCCGAAATTTCGACTACGAATGTCGTCTCCGTAGCGCATAAATTTCGACTACCTTGTGGGAGCTCTAGCCTTTCTAGTTTTCATGTCTCAGGCCTTTGCGAATTTCGGTATTGGCCTTTACTAATTATTTCGAATTTACTGGCCGAGTTGAGGCCCAGGAATTCCTTGTCCTAGCAGTACTATCATTCTGATTTTTACATCTCAGGCCTTCTCGATTACTAATGTCACAGTCGTAGCCTAACCTTTCCGAATGTGGCCTTTGCTAGATTTACAAATGTCCTTTCCCGGCTGTAGCCCAGCCATTCCGAAATTTCGACTACGAATGTCGTCTCTGTAGCGCAGAAATTTCGACTACCTTGTGGGAGCTCTAGCCTTTCTAGTTTTCATGTCTCAGGCCTTTGCGAATTTCGGTATTGGCCTTTACTAATTATTTCGAATTTACTGGCCGAGTTGAGGCCCAGGAATTCCTTGTCCTAGCAGTACTATCATTCTGATTTTTACATCTCAGGCCTTCTCGATTACTAATGTCCCAGTCGTAGCCTAACCTTTCCGAATGTGGCCTTTGCTAGATTTACAAATGTCCTTTCCCGGCTGTAGCCCAGCCATTCCGAAATTTCGACTACGAATGTCGTCTCCGTAGCGCAGAAATTTCGACTACCTTGTGGGAGCTCTTTCCCGGCTGTAGCCCAGCCATTCCGAAATTTCGACTACGAATGTCGTCTCCGTAGCGCATAAATTTCGACTACCTTGTGGGAGCTCTAGCCTTTCTAGTTTACATGTCTCAGGCCTTTGCGAATTTCGGTATTGGCCTTTACTAATTATTTCGAATTTACTGGCCGAGTTGAGGCCCAGGAATTCCTTGTCCTAGCAGTACTATCATTCTGATTTTTACATCTCAGGCCTTCTCGATTACTAATGTCCCAGTCGTAGCCTAACCTTTCCGAATGTGGCCTTTGCTAGATTTTCCCCGCCCAATTCCTTTGCTATGTTCACCACAAATGTCCTTTCCCGGCTGTAGCCCAGCCATTCCGAAATTTCGACTACGAATGTCGTCTCCGTAGCGCAGAAATTTCGACTACCTTGTGGGAGCTCTAGCCTTTCTAGTTTTCATGTCTCAGGCCTTTGCGAATTTCGGTATTGGCCTTTACTAATTATTTCGAATTTACTGGCCGAGTTGAGGCCCAGGAATTCCTTGTCCTAGCAGTACTATCATTCTGATTTTTACATCTCAGGCCTTCTCGATTACTAATGTCCCAGTCGTAGCCTAACCTTTCCGAATGTGGCCTTTGCTAGATTTACAAATGTCCTTTCCCGGCTGTAGCCCAACCAATCCGAAATTTCGACTACGAATGTCGTCTCTGTAGCGCAGAAATTTCGACTACCTTGTGGGAGCTCTAGCCTTTCTAGTTTACATGTCTCAGGCCTTTGCGAATTTCGGTATTGGCCTTTACTAATTATTTCGAATTTACTGGCCGAGTTGAGGCCCAGGAATTCCTTGTCCTAGCAGTACTATCATTCTGATTTTTACATCTCAGGCCTTCTCGATTACTAATGTCCCAGTCGTAGCCTAACCTTTCCGAATGTGGCCTTTGCTAGATTTACAAATGTCCTTTCCCGGCTGTAGCCCAGCCATTCCGAAATTTCGACTACGAATGTCGTCTCCGTAGCGCAGAAATTTCGACTACCTTGTGGGAGCTCTTTCCCGGCTGTAGCCCAGCCATTCCGAAATTTCGACTACGAATGTCGTCTCCGTAGCGCTTTAAATTTCGACTACCTTGTGGGAGCTCTAGCCTTTCTAGTTTTCATGTCTCAGGCCTTTGCGAATTTCGGTATTGGCCTTTACTAATTATTTCGAATTTACTGGCCGAGTTGAGGCCCAGGAATTCCTTGTCCTAGCAGTACTATCATTCTGATTTTTACATCTCAGGCCTTCTCGATTACTAATGTCCCAGTCGTAGCCTAACCTTTCCGAATGTGGCCTTTGCTAGATTTACAAATGTCCTTTCCCGGCTGTAGCCCAGCCATTCCGAAATTTCGACTACGAATGTCGTCTCCGTAGCGCAGAAATTTCGACTACCTTGTGGGAGCTCTAGCCTTTCTAGTTTTCATGTCTCAGGCCTTTGCGAATTTCGGTATTGGCCTTTACTAATTATTTCGAATTTACTGGCCGAGTTGAGGCCCAGGAATTCCTTGTCCTAGCAGTACTATATTTCTGATTTTCACGTCTCAGGCCTCGATTACTAATGTCCTTTATTAGCGTGTTTCTGCAATCGCTTGATATGAAGAAAAATGTTCATCATTCTGTTTATCACATCAAAGATGTAGTTTGTTAAGTTCTGCTGCGTCAGATTGCAATGTTTGACACGCATGTGGTAGCAATGCAATTTTATGTGATTGAAATAATATCCCATATGTGATAATAGAAACCCATGATGGTATACATACAATCGGTTTTGCCCAGGCGTGTGCAGCCTGAGGAATCACGGCACTATAAAGCTACTGTAGTACAAACAGGCTGTGCATGATCAAAAAATTTCGGGCTATATTATACGATATCCACAATCCCTAGAAAATGGCTATATTTTTGTACACTTTTATTTTTGGTCTTTATGGACGCAGTACTATTAGATTTCTTCGGCACGTAGCCGTAGCATTAATTTACGGGATGTGTCAACTTAGATCACAAACGTATATAACTACTACAACAGCTTGAACCTAAATGTCACTTCAATGCAGCCGGAAGTGGGGTTACGTATCAATCCGGGATTTTAGCAAAGCTTAGCTGGGTCTCGTTTGTTTCAGCACATCCCAAATATAATATTGCAGTCCCTAAATTAAATCACATAGTTGGAGCAACAATTTAGATCGCTTACATCCGTATTGCAGCGCTTCCGTTTTAACAGGCGCAACATGTGAAGGTTCTGCCTGTCAATAGTCATCGCAGTGCCATCGAATGGTATATGTACAGATCCCTTTTCCTTCAGCCCCCCCCCCCCATGCTGGAATTGGTAAATTTGTAATTACAGCTATCATTTTGGTAGCCGGTTCGGTTCCGAAAAATCTGTTTTGCCAGCATTTATGACAAAAAATTCAAATTTTTTGGGTTTTCGATTGTTTATACGTGGTATGCAAACATTTCGAAAAGAATTTATCATTAAATGTGTAATTTCTTGCATCATTCGGACTGTATTGTCGAGCTGATCCAAATAACGGTAAAATGAGTATAATCGGTTCACAACATAAGGAATAATTATCATTTATGTGAAATCCTAAGGCTAAGTCTAAGCCTTAGCCCAAGCTGAAATTTATGAATCGATTTTGCGGATTTTACTACAACTCGACTCAACTGGTTAATGTGATTCGAACGATATGTAAAATTATACATTTTTAGAGAATTTTTTCAAAATTTTTGGGTACCCAGGTGTCATTGGAACCCTAGAAAATCGAAAAAGACAAAACCCGTGACCGATGTATCCTTTCTCGAACTGCACCGAATCTCTTGGACCTCTCCCAAAGCGTTTAAGCAATGCACGATTTCTTGCATTTCAAGCATCAAACTTTATCTTTAAAGGCTTTAGATTTTGTTATAAAAGCAAAAGCGGTGTCTACTGCTCGCTGCGCATTTGCATGTGACAGCGAACAAATATCGCAGTCTCTTCAGATCATGAAAATATTAAAATTTGCTGCATTATTCTGCTAAAATATTCTTATCATACAATATAAGGGACACATTAACACTCTCATGCCCACTAGCTCCAAATGGACCCAACGCACATTCTGACAGGTTGTGTTTACTGAGTTTGTCGTATATCGTACGTTTGAACGTGCGTTGCTACTCGCTCGCATTGTGAGGTTAATTAAGGAACCGAGTAACCGCTCTCAGATAGCTCAGTGGTTTGCGTACACAAGTTTCATTCGTACGTTTCGGGTTCGATCCCTGGCGCAGGCGTGAGTTTGTCAAACATTGCACGATGCACAAATTAATTCGGGCATGAAAGAGTCAATCAAAAATTAACCTATCGCATAACTAACCCTCTCATGCCCACTAGCTCCAAATGGACCCAACGCACATTCCGACAGGTTGTGTTTACTGAGTTTGTCGTATATCGTACGTTTGAACGTGCGTTGCTACTCGCTCGCATTGTGAGGTTAATTAAGGAACCGAGTAACCGCTCTCAGATAGCTCAGTGGTGTGCGTACACAAGTTTCACTCGTACGTTTCGGGTTCGATCCCTGGCGCAGGCGTGAGTTTGTAAAACATTGCACGATACACAAGTTAATTCGGGCATGAAAGGGTTAATTTGCGTGAATCGACTATGAGATGTATCATTTGGATTGCTTCAAAATTTTTGCCTACCGGGGGTTGGTTCAGTCGGTCGGACGAAGTAGGTGGTGGTGTCCTGCGCCGTCGCCGTCAGTGGGTTTGGCTGAGTTAGACAACAAATAATCCAATGTAGGGTAAAAGCAATAAGCTCAACAAGCTTAAAGGGTTGAATAACCCTATATACCCATTACTCCAACAACGAAACTTTCTTACACAAAATTTTAAGTATATGTGTAATGGTATATTTCCGATTATGGCTTGAAAGCAGCTTTCGAAGCCCGATTATATTGAGGAAGATCCTCATCGCCGAGCTCTCGTCAGCAAAGGTCCTTCCAAGAATGGCAACGACTTTAATGACGCATCATGTCTTGAAATGCGTTGATCAGTCTGCAACTACCCACTATGTATTTACATGGTTTTCTTTCGATCCACCGACTCAATATGGAATTGCTTCCGGGCAGCGTATGTGTACAGGACCTTGCCTGCTGAAATTACAGCTACCATTATCAAGTGTGGCATAATCAATTCTACACCAAGTTCCCAAGCAAAAACGAAATAACTATTTCAAGGGAGTATTTATCAGACCCTCTATGAATTTAGAAGAACGCTAAAAACATTTGCCGCGGTTAGCGAGAAAGCGAAAGAATTCAATGACACTGCATAAACGAAAGAACTTAAAAGTGTCACTTTTATGTTGTAGTGAATGAGCAATTATGTTGTTTTAAATGGTATGAGCGAAGTAAAAATAGACGGTTGATTGGTGGCAAACGAAGGAAAATAAATTATAGCTTTTCATGTGACGGCAACAAAACAGCTTTACAAGTAAACTTTTATGCGAATAATACACGCCAACGCAAAAAATCTTTAATGTAAATATCTCAACACCCCAGGCTTATGCAACTATTTAATAGAGCTTGAAAACTTACTAGAATCGGGATCTATGTCAGAAGTCTTTATGTCTCAAAACAGGGTATACGAAGACTGGCCGATCGGAAGATATGTAATTTATCGCATGTGTTATGCGGAAAAGAGGGGTGTTTTCGTGAAGCAAGAGTTGCAATTTTTCTTTCGAAACAATTTAGCTATAGCAAATTATTTAAATTACAACTCAAGTTTAGCATAATGGAAGCAGTTGCTGAGGGTGTTTCAGCTTCAGTCAAGATGCGAATTGATTGCACCTATCAACTGCCTAACTCCCCATCTGAGCAAAACGACCTATTATGCAATTTTATATCATGCACATCTAATATGTTGTGGCCCATGATTATCTTAGGTGAAGATATTCTACCATATATTAAATGGGACAAAAATGTATTCCCCAGACTATCTGATTGTGAAATGCTTTACAAAACGATACAATAATCTGGCCAACATCACTTAATAAATTTTGTAACTCGTTAAACCAAAGTTCTCGATTTATTATTTACAAACACCCAAGAGTTATCAGCATGAACTGAAAACTTCAGGAATTCTGATCATTTTCTAATTGATTTCACAATACGAAGTTCTGCAGCGCTCTCGCAAAAATTATTCCAAGTCAGTATTCGACTGCAAAAAAGCTGATATTACTAGTCTCAAAAACCTTCTATTAGCGATCAACTGGGATATTTTGTATTAACGATAAATGGATGATCTTTATCACATTATATATGTTGTATGTTTATGAATTATTTGTGCTTTAAACTGTGGTCGGATCTTCATGCCGATGAAATATTTATACTAATTTCACTAAAAAGCTTCTTCGTGATAACATAACATTACTGGCAAATCGGTAAACAATCTACAAATTTTCAATATTCACGAAGACAACCAAAAATATAATTTTAGCTCAAGAAACTAAAACTAAACAGAAAATCATATCTTACCGTCAGGCAACGAAGCCTTGCTCTATAACTCTGCTCGAAACAGTCACTCTACCATGCAAAAGATTACCGCGCTTAGAGCGTCACATGAACACATCGTATCTGACAACGAAAACGGATAGGAAAATTTGTCGGAAACGTTTGCAAGTATTCACATACGTTGAAAAACTGCAATCCTAGCTATCAATAGTAATACGACGTGTCTAAGTCTCTCTTGGGTATCGTTCACGTGTTATGATGTAGAACTAGCGCTGACATCATTAAATAAGAAAGCCGGTCACTCACCTGATACCTTTACCACATTACTATATTTTTCCTGTGTGAGCTAAATGATGCAATTAGAATTCTGTTTTCCCACATTTTCGAAGAATCTTTCATAAAGGGTAACCTGCCCGATATATGGATCTGTGCAAACGTTATCGGCATTTACAAAAAGAACATTAGAGTGATGCAGCGAACTACCATGCTGCGTCTCTGGTATATGGTCGTTGCAAAAGAATGGAACACATAATTAACAAACACCTTCTGAACTATGCTCAGGCATCAAATGTCCTATCCGGACACAAGACGGCAACTAATAGAATGCACATTTGACTGGGTATGAGATGTGGACAACGGTATGTCAATGAACGTCGCTTGTATCGATTTTGCTATTAAGGGCATTCGATACCATTTCTCATTCAATGTTGCTACGCAGATTTTTTACACCTTCAGATTTCAGGGTTTTTCGTAGCGTGGATTAAAAGCTATTTAGAGGAAAAAGGTTTCGAGTTAAATTAAACGATCCTTACCTCAGTTATAAATTAGTGCTAAGTGCTATCCGCTTTGTCCTAAGGAAGTGTGCATAGACCCATATTTTTTCCTTGGCAGTTTCTTTTCATACTGTGGTGTTACTCGTTAGTGTTAAGTCATTTGCCGATGACGTCAAACTAATACATACCATAGCCAACAAAAAGCAACGCAGCAGCTATTATCACTCTGCACACCGCTCTTAATTGCGTATCAGAATGGGCTAAGAAATGGCACTTTTAAACCATTGCTCACGCAAGTGGACCTAAATCGCAACTTAATATAGGACAGAAATCTGTAGCAAACGTTGCTAGGTACAACGCCGTATCTGGCCTTTTAAATTACTCAAATTCATAGAAGTAAATTCGTCCACAATACCATAAAAGGCGAGGACTTAACCCCTCCCCATTCTGCTGTAATATTATTCACTTCCTTGTTCAGTCCTATATATTTTGTTAAGAAATATCTAGCAGTGCTCCGCGAACGTTAAGCATGCTATGTGGCAGGAGTAATAAACGAGTTTCAGAAGCAGGAACACTGCAGTAAATGTAGTCTAATATGTACCAGAGGATCTTAACAAAATTTGTACTGTATTGTATTGCAATTGTAAGCCAACAGGTATGGCTAACGCCAATAGCTTAATACTATTTAAATATGTCAGGTTGAAGATTTAAATCCTTAGCGGACCTGACCTAACTTTTTTACCCGAAAGGCCTCCCAACGCTATGTATATGTAGTTTATGAATTCAAATCAGCTAGCACCCCAGGTAAACGTGGTTGCCTTGCATTCAGCTCGTCATGCGAGAATAAACCATAACCTGTACTAAGCGTCCGTCTTGTTTTGCCATTACGCGTATTAGTGATATGACCGTCTTTTGGCCAAGCAATTTTTGGTGTAACTCTTTTCGTTGTGTATGCTTTTTGTGTGACTGTTATCATTTCTACTAAATACAATAATTTTCAATCTTGTAATAGCCGAAATTAGGGGAAAATTGGCAAAATTATGAAAAAAATTTGTATCCTAAAAAGCTGGAAAAGTTATCTTTCTGATGATTTAGCCGCCTGCCCGACCGATACCGTCGGGGGCGAAAATGTCACTCTTCCCTCAAGCACACGCCCACTTTAGGACTTTGGCCTTCGTGCAGTGCAGGTCAGTAGCATATCAAAGTGGTTTAACATATATGAAATTTCGAATACTCGCTGGATATAGATACTGCACGATAAAATGTAAACCCGCAGCATTGTTAAAAATATGGCAAATTGAAAACTATCATAACGCATCACAGTTTACGCTGAGGTCGTATGACTCTTGTGGGAATGAAAGGATTAAATACTACAAATGCATTGAACATTTGGTCCATGTCACCTTTAGAGGCCGGACGTTATAACGTAAGAAAAATGGCAGGTTATATCGGGAGGGGGGTCGGTTAGCGCAAACAGCTCTGCTTAGTTTCATGGCTCATACAGGGACCCTAATAGCTCAGGCTAAGATTAAGGATTAGGCTTAGTATATATATCGAGAACAACATAGCATGCATTTCGTTTCCGACCCTAAAAATGATATTGGCCGTTTGGATAATCGGGCCGTTTAGAACTAACGATTCAGCTAGAGGCACCCAATAATATTTTAGACAAATTGATAAATAGACTATCCCTGGGACAGTCGGCAAGCCCGTAAGGTTGACATGGGCCCGAATATCGGTACATTGCTTCGATGCGAGGGGGATAGGAGTTACCCTCAAGGGTCGGACCCTCTCGAGCCAAATCTACATTACCTTCTGAAGGCTCCGCCCCACGCTCCATTCAGTCTCCGGCGAACGGAAAATTTCATCAAAAATAGGGACATTAGGATAGGCTAAGACTAATGGCTGAGGTTTAGTACATCGAAAACAGCATGGCCTGAATTTTATTTAAGGACCTCAGAGTTACTTGTTCCAAAAATAGGGTGAAAATTAGCGAAAATTTATCGCAAACTGATAAAAATATGGACAAAATTTTTGCTAAATTGAAAAAAAATTAGTATCTATAAATTTAAAAGTTAATTCTCTAGCTTACACCCCCAGAGAACCTCCCTCCAGCGATCATCTTCTCCGCTTTACCCGGCGAACTTTGAACACCTTTAAGGCTACTATGTGTTACTCAACGGCGGTTTAGAGTTGACGACACATTGATGAGGTCCAAGGTTTTTGGGGCGATAGCTGGATGGCGCTTTGGGAGACGTTCTACCTATCCGGGAGAATCAGCTGACCGGCGGAGGTGGTAGGATGGATAAATTTCGAGAATTTGTGGGAGTCAAAATTTTGCTAAATTTTTGCCAATTCTAATTTCTGCCAATTTTTCTTCTATTTCTTATAATTTTTGACAATTTTTCTCAATTTTTACCCAATTTCTCCCAAATTTTCACACATCTCAGGGGAGGGGAAGTTCAGCCTCGGGGATATCGCTATACTTCAAAAGGGAGGATCGGCAAAGCCCCGAGGGGTGAAAAAGGGTCCAGCGCTTTTATTAAGAGCAATAACCACCGTCTCTCCTATGAGCGTGTATGGTGTGCACAGTGTGGAGCACACTATACAAAACTTGGGGGCGTATTCAAAACTGAAAGGGTCCCATGTCATACGTGTCTATGTAAAGGTGTAGTAATAATATTAGTATAGTCAAGTAAAGTGGTGAGAATAGTGAGGATCCTAGGCTTAAGCGTAGAAGGGACGTCCTCGTGGGAGCAGAGGTTGGGGGATAGGAAAGGAAGGTAACTTAATGAAATTTTTAAGAACTGAAAATTGCCCCAGTTCTACTAAAATTAACCCACTGTTTGCGGATTTACGACAAATCCAATCTAATTTACCCATTTTTGGACAATTTTATGCAATTTTTGGCAATTTTCAAATTATTTTGGCCACTATGGATGGTAAAATTTTTTCAGCTTTTACTTGTCCGCGTGAAGGCGAAAAGTTAGGGTACCGTGCAGAGTTTTCGCGAAGAGAGTAGCTTAGCTTCGGCTGGTGGGGTCCGGCCCTTACGGCATTAACCCGCATCTCCCTATCGACACCAATTTCCTAGGCCAATTCGCGAAAAGTGGAGGACGCTTTCCCCGCCTCATTCTTGCCGCACATATACGTGCCGGTATTTCTCGTCATCGCTCTAAAATTTGCTGCGAAATTCTGTACCAGACACTATAAAACAATAAAATGTTTGGCCCGTGTCAACTTTAAGTGCTTCTTGACTGTCCCAGGACCAGTCCATTTATGTATTTATGTGTGTTTATAACATTGTGTGTCTAGCTGGAGTGTCAGTTCTAGATAGACCGATTGTCTCGATTATCTCAACTGTGCCGATTGTCTCAGGACAGTCAGGACGATTGGTTAGTGTAAGCATGTAAGGCAATCTATTTATCTAGGATAATAGCAATATTTGGGACATCCGGGCCAATACGCATCGTAGAAATTGAAATAGACTGAAGTTAACTATGGATGTCACTTGTTTCTTATTCCGAGCTCAATGTAAATTTGGGCAATTTTTACGTTGATTGGTAAATATTTAATGCATTTTCCCTCCAAACATTTTGTAATCTATATTGATAAGGACAACGTTATATTATGATTGTTATACATAACGTTATATTGTCGAAAGGTGCATTGATGACTGACATAGCACTGCGCAAGTGCGTATTATGTAACAGCCCGAAATGTTCTGAATTCGTAATGCATACAAAATGTGTTAAAATTCACAGGGAAGGAAGGGAATGGCCGACCGGATACCGGTGGAGTGTGACCTCCGTATGAATTTACATAACTATGCAGTATCGTATTGATTATGAAATAAACAATTGTATCGCATTTATATTGTGTTTGTAAGGTCACACCCCACCACCCGAAGGTGCCCGGGATGATTTTGGTACTGAACGCGAAAGAAAGTATTATGACTAGAGGTGTCCGGTCGATCCTTGTGAAAATCAAATTGATTGAATGATATGTGCCTAAATTGTTTTGTATTATTGTTTTGTATTTTATAGTTCTTGTTTCAAATAACGGGTGTGCGTTCGGAAGGGCTGGGGACCGACGGATGTTTCAGGAATCTTTTGTCGCAAGAGCAACTTTGGTCGCCCTGAGCCCGGTCCCAGCGCACACGCCATGGGATTACATTTAATCGTTAGTAGCTGCGGTGCATTTGTGCTTATTTAGTATACGTATATATGTAAGTATTTATGTGGGAAGTGAGCAGAGCAGTCGATTAATTGTGATAACAGAGTATTTTCAGCCTTGAAAAAATGCGACAGCAAATATCACGGGATAAGATTTCTAGGACATCATTTTAGGGTACACAACAAAAAGGGTCAAATTTCGGGTTTTCTACTAAACTAAGGGAAATGGGGTGACTAAACCATCTTAAGGACCCTCTAAAGGTGTCAAATTGGCCAGGCGCGTCAAAAAATTAGGTTCCCCTAAATATTTATGGACCCCCGAACAGGCGCTTAAGCCTCCAATTTCCTAAGCCCCAAAGGGTAACTAAAATAACAAAAAGTCCCCGAGTTTTGGAGCCCGGGACACTTATCGGGTCCTCCCCTAACTGTTTGGCTGAAAACCGGGGCCGCCCACCCCCGCGGGTCCGCTCAGAATCCCCTAAACTCCAACGGGACATCAAAATTTTAAATATTTTCCTCTTAAAAGGGTCTCTAGCAGGCCTTCTATAAAAGATACATTAAATTTTAAACTTTTATCAGCAGCCGGTCAGCCAGGGCATGATTCTGGTCCTGCCCCGACCGCATGCTGTTTTAGATCCCGAGATATCGGCAAAAATGTGCCGATATCCCTATGAGCAAACGGCGCCCTGAGCGCCGTTATATTTTGATTTTAAAATTTTCTCGCACCGACCAGTGCGAGGTTTAGTTGTTTACGTGCCTTTCTTGGCACGTTTCGGCCACTGCCCACAGTGAGTTGTTTTGCCAGCAGCTTTCTCGACGATGCTACGAGTGTTTGTATGTAAGCTAGTTGGTGTTTTACGTCGGGGTTTGTGCACAATGTACAGAGGTTTGTGTAAATGCTCGGTCGCCGTTTGAAGTTGCCATTTCTTTAAATATGTTATCTATATTCTATATGTATGTGTAGTTGCATCTTAGGGCTCGAAAGTTTGCGCTGTCGTCAAATTTCCCTAGTTTTGTAGAGAACAGGCCACCCGGTGAAAAAAAGGGGGTCCGCAGTCGATATAAAAGGAAACGGCATTTTTCAAAGTTGGGACCAGTCGAGCGTCTACACTTCAAAATTTGGTTGGTTTTGGCGGTGGTCGCCAATTTTAGAACTTTTCCTCTTGCATCGTTTTTGGCTTTTCTTTTGGTTTGATTTGCCCGGGTGGGTCTTCGGCTTGCAGACTTGCGGAAGAGACACGCCCGCGCCTTTCGTTCATGGATTTTTTCGAATTTTTGCGCAAGACTAGGAACAGGGGAGGCCCTTGCGGGTGCTGTGGTATCCACCGGATGCCTCGCGCTCCCGTAAGTGATGCGCCCGCGCGGCGGATGGTGGGGTAAATTTCTGATAAAATAGTGGTCAAAATCATGGCAAAATTTGTTCAAAAGGGGGAGGCCCTGTGCTCGACTAGTTCCCCACCCACTGAGTAGTGTTTGCTGTGAACGCTCAGTGGGTGTATGGCTCAGCAACGCTTGGTTTTAATTTAAAGTGAAAATTTCGATTGAAGCTGATGTTTTTGGCAATTACTACGGTTTGGAGGTTTTATTGGTAATGAAGCGACGGATTGATAGCAAATATGGCACCGCAGAGTTTTCGACACGTGTTTAGCTCGGACGGATTTTTTCCATTGCGGACGCGTGGAAGAGGTCCGCCCGAGGACGCGTGGAAGAGGTCCGCCCGAGGTGTTTCCCGGAGTCTTAACGTCCTCGCGTAGTCCCAGGAAAGAGGCAGCCCTTGCGGGTGCTGGGGCGTCCACCGGATGCCTCGCGCTCCCGTAAGTGCTGCGCCCGCGCTTCTGCTATTGAGCAAGGCCACGTAAAAATTTTGCAGGATCAGAAACGGTGACAAAATGTCACATGCTTAACGCGAGGATCGATCTAGGACTAAGGCTTTAACAGCAAAACTTTGGTCTGATGGTTCCGCGTTTCAAAGAGAGCCCAATTGGAGCTCAAAAGATAGCATTTCGTTATCCAAAGGAAATTGCACGGCAAAAATGGGAATCAAATTTCTTACTACTTTCAAGTAATCCGCACGTGTACGTTGCCTCCAGGGAAGGTTTTGGCGTGTATAGTGTAAACAATTACCTCGTAGTGTGCACCCGATTGGGTGGTATTTTCATTTTGTTCTTGTTTATATGTTTTGTCAAAAAAGGGAAAACCAAAGAGTAAACGGTTGACTTGTGTACTTTCATAGGTGGATTAGTCTGGTTTTAACTCACCGCGTTTCATTTCCAAGAAATATACAAACGACCATCGCTGTTTAGCACACGCTCCCCGTCCTTTTCCCCACGCCGCCTCCCCACGCTACCTGCGACCACGGTGCCGCTGTACCTCCGCCCCATCCCCGCATTTCATTCAAAGGTTTACTGCGGCTAGGCATACTGGTGGACCCACCCAAATCAATTCCAGTGACTCCTCAACGTTGAGAATTAGTCTATCCCCAATTCTCCAATTAACTCCTCTAGTGCTCGCAACCCCGCCCGACCCTCGTCGGTAACCAGTATGGTGCATAGGTCACACGTGCATCTCACCTCTGGAAATACCCTCGAACATCGCAAACCAATTTGACCCAGCTAGCTGTACCTCAGATCTAATCGAGGTACAACGATCCCAACTCCGCGTATTCAGACCCAAGGGTTACGGAATAACCCTTCGGCCCATCCAAGTCTTTCGGAAACGGGTCCTGCTGCTAGGGTGTTTTGATCTTGGTATAGGGTAGGGGACCCAAAAACAGAATGTGAGGGAATGACGGGTCAGCCTTATTACTTGTAAGCAGGCTTAGGGGGTGACCCTCCCTCGGGGGAACTCCATGCCACTTGAGTGGCCAGTGGGCCACTATAGGGGCCAGGCCAAACACCCTTGTAAACCCGCCGGCAGCCTGCTAAGCTAAGCTGTTCCCCTCAGTCAGACCTGGGTCCACCGGGAAATCGTGTAAGCCGGGGTTGTCCGGGCACCACAGTGAGTATTGAGAGTGGCGCAGCTGGGATCCCTTAGGGCCAGAACTGGTCCTAGTACATAAATAAATTGGGGGCCACGCCGTGAGTGCGTACCTAATAATAAATTTTCGGGATAAAGGAGTTTTCTTTTGGGCCATTAGCTGTAGAGCCTCTCGCACCCCATAATTGTTCACTGGTGATGACACAACGGCCCTGGTTTGACATGTTGGATTTTCGTAAATTTAGTACATAAAGCTGGTTGCCATTTTTATGTGCGTAGCATTATTGTCGCTAGCCTGTATGTCGTAATGTGGTAAAGAATGTTTTCACGTTCGGGTAAGAAGTGTACGTAGTAAGCTCATGTTCTCCAGGGGTCATAGCGGGTAGTGAGCGTCTTGGCCAAATTAGGCATAGCGTCGCGAACCAAAATAGTGCGGTTTGGAGTTAGTATTTACTGTCTTGAGGGGATTTTGACTGGAGCTCGCGCCCCTGGGTAGTGTGAGCTGAATGCTGATAAGAAACGTGAATGCGACGGTAAAGATATGGCGGGACAGTAATTCGGCATCCGGTCGTTTTCGGAACGATGTGCGCGTGTGGGCGACCGTGCTTGTGGCAATGTGTATGGAAGCTAACTGGCGTTGTTATTTCAGGACGATCAAGATTGTGCGATTTACTGGAAGTAATAATTAAAGCTGCGTTGGCGTTTATTAGTGACTATCTTAATCGCCTTATTAACATCGCATTAATTTACTGCGGTAATCTTTGCTGGTGTCATCGCCAGACGCTGCTACGTTTCTGGGTTGGACTGTTACGATAAAAAACTTTGTCGGCCGACCAAGCACCACTAGCCGAATCGTCTTTGTGACTGAGTGGTCGTGGACATTTTGCTCTCGCCCGACACTACTCTAGCAGTCAGCGTTGCCGCTCGGGACGAGTGCGCGTACGTTTCATGGTCGACGTTATCAGCTTTTGAGCCAAACATTTCCGGATCGTTAATCGAGCGGCCGATATCGTGACCTGTGTGTATTCATTGAAATTCATACACCGCAGCAAGGTCGCCCACCAGCTCGATTCGACGGAAAAGCCGCGGGGACGAAGCAGTAGAAACTCGACGTGAGGAACTGTGACTGCCACTTTGCCAATTGATTTCATGGTCAGTATAAAACATTGTTGTATGATAACTACGTATTTTGTGTTTTGGCTAGTATGGGCTCGGTGGATAGAAGTTTTTGTGTATATGACCGGCAACAAAAAAAAATTTTTTTTGGGGCTAACTAACTGTGAAATTGGCTCTCTATTTTTGTCTTTATGCTATGGTGTTGCACGTACTTCCGAACTGAGATCTCGGGAGGTCCTGGTAATCCGTTAGGAAATTTTGATTTTTCACCGAAATAACTGGTTGGCGTGATCTACATCGATTTTGTTGCCTAGGATTCCTGTATAAACCCCGGTAACGTGAAACCGTACGGTTAAAACCAGCTGTGAATAGTACGCTTGACCACCTTTTACTACTAAACTGTGAGTGTTTTGCTAGATTTAGACAATCCCGTGTGACGAGCAAGCATCGATTTGAGGATGAACATATAGGTTATACGTGGCAGGTATAATAAGAAATAAACTTTCAAAGTGACGCGAAGCGAAAATTTTACACGATCAGGTACATACCTAAGAAATAAATACACGAGGATTCTAGTTAACTGAAATTCTGCTCAACGGTAGAGCATTCCGCAGTAAAGTAAACACATATAGCAAATTATATATTATATCATCCGTACCCACGTCAGACTGGGACCACGGACGCCACACAAATTGAAACAAGTAGGGATTGATAACTAAATTCGGAATCGAAATGTCATTGCCAGCGAGTGCAAATAGGAATCCAATAAGTAGCGCAGCGTGAACGACGAATATAGGAAGTGGCGAGGCCAATACGGCTGGTAGTACAACTGGACCGAGCCCCACTGTTTTGGGAGACCCCTAGTTGCAATTCTGCAGCAGTTGACGCAACGAAACACGACGGCTCCCATCATTCAGGTACGGGATATCCCACTATTTTCCGGAGCCGACGGACAGGACTTTGAAGCCTGGTTGGCTACATATGACAACTTGACTGACGCAAACGGGTGGACTCTGGACCAGAAACTAATTTGCTTTCCAACCGTGCTGAGAGGGGAAGCCCTCAAGATATACGAAAGCTTTCCCGACTGCCAAAAGCAAACTTATGAGGCTCTTTGTTACAATATGGGCTTTATGTACTCGTCATCGCAACGCAACGAGGACGCTTTAATAACGCTACGCATGCTGGTGCAGGGGGAACGTGAATCGGTTGCCTTGTACGGACTTGACTTGTAAAACCTAGTGGACAAAGCGTTCCCGGAGGCCGAAGGTGAACAACCCGATGCATTATTTCAAAAGTTTCTCCGACAAGGACTGCGACGGGAACTAAAATCTGGCGTAATAGGAAAGACATACCCGTCTTTTAAGCACATGATGGACAAGCTCAAATACAAGGAGGACGCCATTCTAGCATCCCAGAAAGAGGTAATAGGAATACCGGTTCGCAAGAGCAGCCGGTCCAAAACAGTAAACTGCATGTCGCAAGGAAGTGAGAATACCCAACTGGTAGATCAGATCCGCGAAGCCCTGGCCGAGAATAAGTGCACTACAGCTGGTAGCGATGCTACCATTGCCCGGCTTATCGATCTGCTAGATAAACACACCGAACAGCTCCAGCTGAACGCGATGATGCAGAATAGTGTGACCCCGGGAGCCGTCGCTAACGGTATTCCAGCAGCACCCATAGGTAATCAGTGCTTTCGATGCGGTTTTATAGGAATTTTGCACGGGAATGCCGTAGTACCAAACCGACGTGTACGACCCACTCCTAAATGAATACACCCGCTTGGCAAGACGCGCGGCCCAGGCTATATGCCGAATGCACCCTCGCCAACCGTTAACGGTTATCCTAGTGCACTCCCGCAGTATAGCAATCGTCCCCGTTATCGAGTAATTGAACACCGAGGAGCAGGTCGATCTTCTCGATGCGATGAATGGAATCAACAGCGGGTGCCTGTAGGTTACGGGCAGCAAGGATATTACAGTCCTGAACCTGCCCCGAATGCGTATGGAAACTACGGCCGAACTGACTATTACAACCGATCGCGTGTCCGCGATACTAACGGACCTAACAATTGGCACAATATCTATAATGCTGCACCTAGCGCACGCTACATAGGCCAATCATAACCACTGTCAGCTGAAGCAGCACCATTCCGCCCGCGGGACACCCAGTAACTGCTGGAGCCACGCTAATCAAGCAGGGACAGCCCCTCGAGCCAGACCTTCACCGGCGCCTATGAGTCAAAATGACCAATCTGGCCGCCGCAACGCAGGAGTTATGTCAGTAACTCGAGCAGCTGACCCCGAGGTCGAGCACCGTTTAGACGTTATGCGACACGAAATGTCAACCTTAGAGGAACGCGCAGGAGCTGGTTTGAATGCCCGATCGGCACAAATTAACGCTATGATCACTGGAGACATTGCAAAATACACATACGGTGACCTAAACCTTGAAAGCGAAACACGAAGGCCTGGATGAATTTGGACCCGAACAAAGCCCATATCAATTGAACTTATTGCAAACGAACAGAACACCAGCACGAGTATTGCCGGAAGCGACCAGGTCGTGGGGCGACAATGGGGAATACAGCGCAATTGACAGCGAACTGCCTAACACAGCAGAAGTAGGGCGTAGCAAGAAACAAATTAATTATAAAGTGGAACGGCGCTCGGCTTCATTGTCTCCGACCCCTGGCGCGCAGGGTGTCACTCGTGACCCTGTGAGTAATGGTTGGCCAACCTACTTATGTGTATATCAAAAATGGAGTCAGCGCGAAGTGATGGAAACCGAGATACCGAGAGGAGTGAGAGGGGAGGAGGAGTTGAGGATCTAAGGGAACCAAAGGAACCTAATGTACCTGATATGCCGAGTGAGAAATATGGGAGATGGCCGTTCGGACTTCGGGGGCCGATTAATAGGGCATCCGTGTCTAGCAATGACTCAAACGCTGGCACGTGTAACCCATCTCAGGCGGCTGCATATCGGAGGAAACCTAATGGACTTATGGATGGAGAACCTAACGAACCTAATGGAATGGAACCTAGAGAGACGCCGTTCGGACTTCGGGTGCCGGTTAATAGGGGTCGCGTGTCAGGCGATGGCTCTACCGCCGGCACGGCACAACCTGGTGAACCCACGAATTTTCACAGGCTTATTCAAAATTGTATGTGTGTAGCGGAACCAGAAGAACCTGCGGAGGAATCAGCGATCTCAATGGAACATAATGGACTTGCGGATACCGAGAACCTAGTGGAACCTAACCTAGCGGAACTTAATGGATGGAATGGAGTACTGAGTAACATAGCGGAAGGGAACCGAGAACCAAAGGAACTAAATGAACCTAACCTAGTGGATGCATCCGATACTAAACTGGCTCCCACCAATTTGGGGCGGCCGCGTGAGGCCCCTGTAGCGTTTCAACCGACCGGGGAAAACCGTAAAGGACACTGGTCAGGTGCGACGGAGACCTTCGGAAAACGGGTCAGTCCGATTGTCCTAACTCCGTTCAAAATTCGAAAGCGTATGTGTACCCTAGAATCTTTATGGCTCATTCAAGTTAACTTGAGTGCAGTTTGTTTTAGCTATGTCCAACAGTCTAACTGAAACATGCGGACTAATGGCAAGTCAGAGATGGCTATGAAGAATGTTTCAATTGACATAGCTAGCCGATTAGGCAACCATTGAGTAAGCGCAGACTATGTAGGACAAGTTTTACTGCTTCGGGTAGCTAGGATTAACGTTTTATTTAATTCACATATATCTTCCCATTCAATTCAGAAATATTTCCCAGTCGCTATAATTATTTCATCTTAATAGGAATCGTTTGCTATTACAGTATTCCAATGCCCTTTTTTGTGGACTCGATATACTTTTCAATTAATTTTGCTCAGTATAGGCGATGAATTCTTTAAATTTTACACTTTCAATGGTTTATCAGTGTTGCAATACTTTTCCGTTAAATTTGATTACGTGATTTATCATATTTGCGTTCGTGAGTAAGCTTATGCTTATGCAGTTATATGCTAATTTAAGAGCCAATGTAGAGGTTTTCGGGGAATGTAAAAATATGCTATATCGTTCTCGATATTGTAAGCCAAAGTTTAAGCCTTAGCGTGAGCTCTTTGCATCATATACTAAACTAAGTCTAAACTGGGATATTCTCGCCCTTCGTGTTCCTTGTACTGAGCTGTTCTTTTTCTAAGGATATAACGTCCGGGACGTAAAACTAACATTTACCACTTCGAGTATTAATTGAGATTTTAGCTGATTCAGCAGATATAACTCTTTCACAGTTTGTTTATGCTTAAAGGTGACTCTTTCACAGTTTGTGTTTGCTTAGAGGTGACTCACAGATTGCATCAGAAATTTACGAACTTTTAAGTGTAATAACGGAAACTTGCGACTGACAGTTATTACTGGCCTGTCCACAATCCTCCGAAAATTGGGGGGAACTTCGGGGGCCCATGTTCATTCTTCGGGGAAAATTAAAAGTGGGGGAATAACTTGTGCTTAAAAGTACTAAATATTTCCATATTTTCATGCATTTTTACTACCGTGAATGTATTTTCAAGCTAAATAACGGTATTTTAGCCTAATATATAGTGGTAATTCATGTTTGAAAACAATTTGCAAACAAAAAACATAGATTTTCAGACATAAAAAATTATAGGAGTTAGTTGAACATGGGGGTTTCGGCCGAGTGGGGGAGACGGACATGGGGGAAAATTTCACGAACATGGGGGGATTTGGAAAGTGAAAAGGGGTACCTCCCACCCCCTCACTGTGGACAGGCCAGTATTAATATTTCACTTGCAGGAACTTTGCTAAGCAAGATATTTTCCGCATTTTATTGTTTGAAGTGTCACGGCAATGTAAATTGTGGTTCTGCCTTGATATTATTCAGTTAATATTCGCCTTCTCAAACTTTTTTGAAAGTATTTAGGGAAACCGAACTGGGGGTCCTAGATCGAAATGGCGCTGTTGGTGCGAGAAATTTGCCTCTCCCAGGTCAAAATGGGGTCTGCAGATAGACCGGGGGACTGAAATATTAAAAAATAGTATAAATAATCGTTTCGCTGTAAATATAATTAATAATAATGCCAATGACATAGCGAGACCCTATCGACTGACGGTAATTTTGGTGTTTCAGCAGCGCAGGGCAAAAATTTAGGTATTTTTTAATTTCGTAAAGAAAAACTGGCATATTTTTCCTCACATAAAATGGCCTATTTTTGTCAGACAGAAAAGTTCCTGCAGAATTGAACTGTCCAAGCCGAATATACCTTGGGATGAATTGGCCGCACCTGGTTGAGGCAGAACTGCCTTAGAGCCCCCGCCAATGTGGGAAAGCCATTGAGTTTTACGTTTGCATTGTTTACTTTAAGATTAAAGCGTGCGTCCCCTACGACAAAAATATATGAAGTAATGTCGACTAGCTGTGGCAGTGGCGATACGCAATTGTTTCCAAAGGTAAAGATATTGAATGAAAGTATATATTATCGCTCCTTTTATCTTGTGATACGTAATTGAATTTTTATATTTTGATGTTTCTCTATGCATAGCCGTGGTTGTGGGAGAGAAAATTAAAATAGTGCACAGATTATGAAACGACCCATAGGTTACTGAATTATGTACTTAAATTTAACTTGATGGGTCAAAGATGCGGGCATGATGGTTATTGTCGATTAAGTCAAAAAGCTTTGGTAGTCTAGTTAGTTGACTTGCGATATTACACAGCAGTATTTGTATAGACCACGACCCATCGACGTCCCATAACTACTGACTAACTGCAGGGCGCCGGCTTTACCACACGTTTACAAGAAATTATTAAAGGTCAGCCGTTAAAAAACCAGACGACTTATGGATTTCACAGCCTTTGCCCACCATTATTCGTAGCGCTCAAAAACAGTTGCTTAACGAAAAATCGCTTTAGAACAAAGGTGCTGCTCTCAACGAGAACATATTTCTCATATTCTGGTCAGATGCTTCTAGCAACTGCTGTAGCCTAAAATGTTGTGGCTTCCCCAATTTGGGAAAACGAAGCCCTAGGCGTGTTGACCAAGTTCATGAATTCCTGTCCCCCGGATAAATTTATTTCTCTTACAACTCCTACTTCAGGTGCTTTCTTATGCGTTTAAGAATTAAGAAATTTTTACAGATGGTCTAAAAATAAACAATTTTTTAATATTTTAGCAAAAAATTACCAATTTTTTCCCAGAAGTGCTATAAATAGTTCAAGTTATTTTTTTATAGATATGTACAATTGCAACCAGTCGTTAAATTACACATACTTGACGATATATGATTGTTACAAATGAACTGGTAGAATCGACTCCAGATAATTTATGTTCGTGCGCTCAGGAAACGCCCCGGTATAAAAGTGGTAGTTTGGAGAAACTAGAAGTTTTATGTTCCTGGATATCGCGGATGATTTCCGTTTGATTTACAGCGACTCGGTCGCCAGACAAAAATGCAGTGTTTTTTACAAATTAAAATTTGTTCTTTAGGATGACGTTTCTATATCGAGATGTAGTGCCAATATGAAAAAGAACAACCGCGCAACACGTAGCCTTGATTGCTTGTTTCCTTTAAAGACTGGTAATCATTTTAGCGTTTAACATAATTTAGTCAATTGAATTCAGGTACATTAAAATTAGATTAAAAATTCAAAATCTGAGGTTTCTATTTTATTTAGCGTTCTATAAAGGTATAACAGTACATCAATTGTTGCACTGAAGCAATGAATCCAGTAGAATTTCGTTCAATCAGCCCAAATAAGTAGAAATTAACTTTGTAAAAATTCATTTTTAATGTATATGTAATATTTATAATGTATGCATTTTTAACATTTTGATCCAACTCGAGAACATCTCTTCCAACATGATGTGTTGTGCAAGAGTTATACATATCGACAGGTACGAAGCTTTTGCACGATATCTGTCATCGGACACGTATATGAATGTTAAAGTATAAAATGTCAGATGACCAAAATTTGTTTTAATTTGACATAACTTTTTGGAAAATGTGCGTTAGAAAACAATGGGAGAATAGAAACAGAAAATTAAATAGGTGATGGTGTAATAATGTAGTGGTTGAATAAATTTAATGTAATCACAACAACCATTCTATTTTGTTATAACCGATGTTAAATCGGGAACTTTTGTTACGAAAAAGTGTTGAATTTCATTGTTTTTTCGCTGATCAAAAATTGGCAAAATCAAATCCACGTGCCAGAAATTATACCTTGTACCCGAGCAAAATTTTGACAATTTTCAGTTTGCAAAGATTCTTGTCTTTAATGCTTATGCAATTGGCATACTAGTATTCAGTGTTCGCGAACATATTTAATGCAATAGTGACCTCGCAAAAAATCGATCCTATAGTTAAATTCTTAGTGTTGCCGTACTATACATCTTTCATTTAAATACGACAAATTATCGTTCTCAAAAATCTCGGCAATTTTAACCGAAATTTCGCAAACGCCAAATGGCTAGATTTCGGTCGTAGGAGCACTGTGATTGCGAACAGTGTTACTCCAGATTTCAATTAAAACAAACAGTTCGGTAACAATTTTTATACGAATTAAAAATAAGACGATTGGTGGCGTCACCTTAAGTTTACTCGCGTGTAGTTCTCGAAAATCAACTAACCTGCGATGCGTTCACGGAGAGAAGTAAGAATTTTGTTTTTGTTTTGCCGAACACTGTTTGAGGGATGCCCGATTTTATAAGCCTACTTATATTTAGTGATTTAAAGTAAATAATTTTTTAAAGTTAACGAATTTTCTACTATACACCTAGAATATGACCAAGAAATAAGCGAAATCTGTGTCAAAAAAATTTATCTTCGGCGAATTGGAAGGAAGACATGTGGTGGTCTCCACAGGGGCAGACGTCTACCCAGAAGGAAAACTTTTCTGCGCCAATTGTGCCACCCACTTTTGTGCTGTCACGCCAGAGCCAAAACGCCGCCGCACAATAATTTGCATGTGCTGATTCCAAGTTTATCGACATGATTCTGCCATTTGCAGTAAGCGAGGTCTCTCTTGCGACCTACTTCTGCGTCTGAATTCTCTCAGTTGGCAGTTGGGACCACCAGTTTCATGAAACCATTTCCACATTCGTAGAAAAGTCAGAAAATTGCTGAGCTGTCCACAGTAGGGGGAGTTGGATAGGTGGGAACGGAAGCCCATTTTCCAACCCCCCCAATGTTGGTGAGATTTCTCTCATGGCCGCCCCCCACTCGATGGAAACTCCCATGTTCAACAAAATTCAAAACTTTTTATGTTTTAAAAGTGACGTTAGTTGTATGAGAAATTTTTTAAAACATTAGCACCATTTCCAATGGTAAAACGTCCTCTTATACCTTAAAACACATGCAAGGCAATAAAACTATATGAAAAAATGAAAATATTTAGTGCTTTAAGTAAAATATATTCCCCTGCTTTGAAATCCCCCAAAGAATGAACATGAGGGTCTCCAGAACTTCCCCCGACTTATCCGAGGACTGTGGACAGGTCAGACTTATGCGTAAAATTTATAAGCAGAAAAATGATTTTTTATTTCGTTTATAGAATTAAAGGTATGCGGAGTTGTGATACGCGCATAATGCGGGGTTGTGGTACAGTGGTAGTCCAAGAGCTTTTGTCTTCATGTACGCTGGTTCAGAAATTAAGCTTAAAGAGAATGCTTTTTAGAATAAACCTAAAAATCACTGATGTCTGTCCAACTGCAATGACTTTCGGGATATTGACTTCATCTTATTTGTTCGACTGCGACCTCTACCTTCGATTCCTCCATGAAACGGGACTCTTTTTGCGATAAAACTACAACCTTGAGATTTTATGGACAGCGTAAAATCCAGTACAAAACTTCTTCAAAACTTTTATCCCTTATTCTAAGATGTTTCACTTTAGTGATAACTACCGATGGTTTCCCGACGGACCTTTGGTCACAACAATATTTACCCCGTGCCAGACCCGAGGTGTGAGTGGGGTGAGAATACCTGTGACAAATGCAAACCACGACAATGCCGAGGGCATTTTTTTGAGGGGTATGTTGCATTTTTACAACTGCTGTGGAATGTAATTTCAATAAATCACATGGGTGTTGCAAAGTTAATCTGGTGATATATATCATGTTTGCTAAAATTAATGCTATGTTAATTATTGCCGGTTTTGCTGTAGAATTCGTCAGAATTTGCGTTATAATGTATCTTTTGTTTTAATAATTGTTTGGTAGCTTCTCAGTGTGTGTCATTTACGGCATAATACTTTGCTAATTAAACGTTGTTCACTAATGCGTAATAATAGCGGACAACACATCAATGGTCTGTGGCAGCGCACGCGTTGGGATCCGAGTCGTAGCCAGTTTAGCCTGTTTATAGTTTGATTTATACACAGCCACTAATGCTGCTTATGTGCATTCTGCGCTACGAGTAGTATAGGGTCCAGCGAAAAGGCACAGATGTTTTTGAGCTTCTGCTCTGATAAAGTGAGATTAAAGATCTCGAAACAGGTGTTGATAATTGGGAAAGAAAAGACGTATGAATTAAAAAAGTTCTATCTTGGAAAAAGCCCAGCTCTAGTTGTATAAATTTATATTCTTTAATATGAATAAATGTTATGTTTAGGTAAAGCCGCAGTTGATTCAGAGGTTTCCAACTATGACGGACAAATGAACAAATGAGGGATCCGCCATCCGTTATGATTAAACGCCATGTTAATAAGTGTGTTGAAAACGGGTTGGACCCGTTTAAAGATGTTGCAGAAATTGCAAAGAGATGTATGCTTTTCGAGCAACAAACCCGATGGGCTATCGAACATGAGATGGAAAAGCGCCGAGGTACGTTCATTTTTGCACAATGTTTTATGTCGGAGGTGCGGTTGCTATAATGAATGCCGTTAAGGCGTTCATTTGCAGAAACATTATTCAAACATAACGTTTTCCAGTCGTGGTGTATCGGCAGTGTTGTAACGAAATTTGGTTGAGAAATTTCGACTTCTAGTTTTTCATTTGTTTACAATTATGTTTATCATTGGTTGGTTGGTTTTATATTGCTTTCAGGACTATGTCACAGTCTGAACAAAAAACAATTTTTACAACGGATCATGAAAATTCTGGGAATACGTAAATTTTCAAAATAATCTTTGTGGAGTTGTGTATTGTCCTGGAGATTTCTTGCTTCAAATAACAAACTTCAGATGCCATAAACTTCGGACTTATTGACAGAAATTATGCACTTTTAAGACTGTTTCGTGTTACTTGCAACTTGATGGGTTTTGTATTATACCGCATCTCTGTCAATATTTCATTATTATTTTATTTACTCAACTTGTTATAGTTTTATTACAGTGCCACTTCTTATATAAACAAATTCTGCAGGATTTTAAAGAAAAGTTTAACGCTGTTGGGTTAGCCAGAAATCGTTACACTATTAATTATGTGTGCTGCGTCTTCAGGTTATTGTAATTTTATTCGCTTCACCATGGAGATTCATTAATTTTAAAATATATGGTATGCTTTACATCTGTCGCATTTGACTAAACCTTTTCAGAAATGTTTCCGCACAACGAAAAATCGCTAACATTTACTAATCGAGATGCTATTTATTACTATAGTTTTCGCAAATAGAATTAATTAGTCCTTCTGTGCTTTACGTCATTTTTGCAACGTAGCAACCAAGCGGTTACCAACGATTTTTGGAACTATGTGTCTTGAAACTTGCATTGAGCAGTCTGAACGGTCCTGAGTCAAGTAGTGTTCAAAATTGATTATTTGGATTCACCGAAACCTTTTTGAAATTATTCTCTTAAAGGTTTTCCTGACAGCATAACAGCCAAACAGTAAAATCTGCTATCCAGTTAATTTTAGATCAACAGTTGACATCGCGTAGACGACATCGTATGTTTGACGTTACGAAACAAATACAAATTTGTCTCACGAGATTAAATAAAGATGATTATAAGGAATGCTAGCGCATGTATGATATTCCATAACATGATATCCAACGATTGAGGTAGTGGTTTTTCGGAATCAATGTGGTATATGGAACGATGGCTTAACTTTTGGAATAGATATCTATTTGTAACCGCTTTGTTTATCGGTGGTAAAAGCAACCAAATTAGGTTTAACTTGCATGCAGGGTGTTGAAAAAATATAAAAGTGTATAAAACTGAAATAAGTCACATGACGTTAGCTGGGTCATTTAAATCATTGATGGCAGAATTTAATTCTATATTCGAGAAATGGGATATTTTTAAACTCCCCACGTCGAAGTTGGTCAACTTGGGATTTGTCTTAGGCTTAGAATATATGATAAATGGGCAACAACTTCTTAACCCTTGCGGTAATTGACTGTTTGGTCTCAGTGCGATTCGAATGATATATAAATAGATTTATGCAGTAAAATTTTGAATACCGAGGGAAAGACCATTGGGAACTCGAACAATACTTTGAAAAAATCTCATAAAACTTACCGAAATTATTATATTCTGAACTAACTGCTTACACTGAGTCGAATAAGTATAAAATTATCACTGTATTTTCAAATTGACCCATTTCGACCTGGGGGAGTGTGGCTAAAGCAACATACCTGAGAATTGTGTTGCAGCCAAAAAATAATGTGTTGATTTTCGTAAACCACGTTGTCACGGCTCAACGTATAGCATTAATCCAACGGTATTAAGTCACGAAAACTGACGGATTGGTCTATTTTTATAACGAATTAAGTTTAACTATGCAACATAAACTACGCAGTATATGTTTCACCGAACACGATAAAGTAGAATTTCGCTTTACACCTCAAAATATGAAGACCACCGCTTACGTATAAGTTACGATCACAACAGCGTGGTGAGTACACAGACCTAAAAAGAAAATGAGCTCAATCATAAGTATATGCTCATTTTCCAGAAGCTTGTTTTCTCGCGACGAAAGTATTAAGATATCAATTATATCGTTAATATTACATTATGTGGCAAATAATAGTATCAAGTTTATTAATGATGCTATAAAGATATTATTGCCTTGTTGGCGAAATGGGTAGTTGATATAAGTCCGCTACACAAGTCTAGTGCGAGTCAGAGATAAAGTCGAGATTCGGGGTTAGTTATTGTCACATCGCTGTTTGGGGCACGATGTCTGACTCGGTCTATTTCAAAAGCCTAACGCACTCTATTCAAACTAACAGCTGCTTCATAAATACAAATATGGATGTGATGTTGGTAGAATAGCGCCGTCAGTAGAACATGGAAATGGAATTGAAAGACCTGGACAGCATTATGTTTCGTTTTCGCATGCAAACTGTATGCAAGTACACCCACACTGTTGTGTTTCATAGATCAACGTCTTTAAGACACATTTAAGTAGATTACATGTTATTTAAACGCTTTACCTTTATCCAGCGCTGTGGTTGTTGGATAAAAATGCAATGTTTATTCGTTTGCAAACCCGCAGCTTGCTAACTTGTGGTATCCGCTTGATATAAAGCTATTTTCGATGACCATTCCTTTGCTGCTTCGTAGAATTAGTGGCGCTTGGCTGCTTACGGAGGTGGAATTGCCACTGGGTCACAAAATTCATACCATTTACGTTTCATTTCTGGCGTGAGATTAAAAAAATTGTAGTAATAACGCAATTTGATAATGTCAAAATATTTTTCCACCGGTTGCCTGGACGATATTTTAGGTGCTGAAGCAAGCACCTAACAAATTTGTAATGCTTGAGTGAACTTACGGTGACCCCACTAATATTTTGTTATAACCGATATCGATGCCCAAACCTTTATTACAGAAAAACCTCAATTTTATTTGGTTTTCCGCTAACAGAAAATTTATAAAATGAAATCCAAGTATTAGAAATTTAACCTTGTATCTAATCAAAATTTCTTAGAATACAATGCAGGCCCATTATTTCGGTATGTTATACAGTAGTTTTCTGCTATTATTCTTTAGAATGGAGAGTAAACTATAGTTTAACGCAGGGTAAAATTGAGTATGGCTTTTCAGGAGTAGCCTGGTTTTAGAACTTGAGACGGGTGGCTCCAACTATAGTTTTGTACACTAATCATGAAAATATTTGATCATAGTTTCCTTTATAAATTCAATAAATGTTTTGTTATGTTAAAGTTGTTCTTTTGTTGAGCAGCTACAAAGTAGTCGCCTGTATAGATGTATATACATACATAAGGTTCGAAGTCTCAGGGGGTTAGAGGGTTGCCAGGTAGGGGTATTTTTCATACTCAATTTTTTTTATTTTACAAGTTATCCCCTAAAATTTGACAACAGCCTGTTTCTGCGCTCCCTGGGCGGGGAGGGTGGATGCACCGCCTTAGTGGGGTTTAAAGCTTTGACTACCTCTCAGAATGAGACGGGTGGCTCCAACTATAGTTTTGTACACTAATCATGAATATATTTGATCATAGTTTCCTTTATAAATTCAATAAATGTTTTGTTATGTTAAAGTTGTTCTTTTGTTGAGCAGCTACAAAGTAGTCGCCTGTATAGATGTATATACATACATAAGGTTCGAAGTCTCAGGGGGTTAGAGGGTTGCCAGGTAGGGGTATTTTTCATACTCAATTTTTTTTATTTTACAAGTTATCCCCTAAAATTTGACAACAGCCTGTTTCTGCGCTCCCTGGGCGGGGAGGGTGGATGCAGCGCCTTAGTGGGGTTTAAAGCTTTGACTACCTCTCAGAATGAGACATGGGATCTGAGCCTCACACGGATATTCCCCCCGTGACCATATATGTCGAAGGTCCTTTGGCTTAGGTAGTTGGGCTAGAGGGTCGGCCGTGAAGTCTTATTGGAAAGATCGTCAGCGCTCCGACTATTGCCGCTTTTCCCATTTTTCGCTATAATTTTTCGTGCGAATAAGGGGGAGGGTTTATATCGCTTGAGAGGGGTCCAACCCTAAGCTTCGTAACCACCCTATCGAAAGCCATGAGGTATATATAGCTGCCTATGCTTAGCCACTTAAACAGACTTGTATGTTTTGCAAAATACGTCCAAATTTACCTCTGCAAACGCAACGTTGTAGAATATAATGGTATAGTTCGAGCGGTAATACCACTCGTCAAGGATTTAGAATAATGTAAAGCTAAAAACAAACTGAAGTTTTGTTATGTTCGTGGAACGACTGTAAACACTTTCTCGGGTTGCTTAATCTAAAACCGTTACATATTTCAAAGAAAAATTAATATTCGCGAATCTCGAGTAAAGGCGCCTGAACCCATAGGGTATGTAAAGCAACGACAACTTTTTTTAGCAATTATAGCTAAATTCTGGAAAATAGTTGTCTGTAGCTGTGTTGGACATTTTTCAATAATTTTTGTGACGTGTTTGCAAAACCAGACAGTCTCGCTAGACTGCTAGGATTTTCTTATTAGTTAGATTGGCTTCTTCGCGGACATAGCTAAGTCACGCTGCACACAACTTAATGTAAACGACTCATTAGAGGCCGGGGAAGACCGTAGAGGACACTGGCCAGGAGAAGGGAGGCGTTGGGAAATGAGCCGTCCCGGTGGCCCGAGCTCCGTTCAAAATTGTAATTTATATGCAGGATCAAACTCGTGTAGAGCCCGATCCCTAAGTGTAGGTACCGTGGGATCTGACCAGGTCGGAAACTGCGGTTTGAGTCTGTCGTCGCATAGTCAATCCAACCGGCAGGTGAACATGTGTGCGTTCGAATCTGAGTCGGCCGGAACCGATGCCTCCAGCGTGTTTGTAGAACCGGGAAGAGAAGCTGTGCCGCCCGTGAGTGAAAAGGGTTCCGAGCCACATGGAGACAAAATTAAGCCGAGTGCCGAAAATATTCCTGGTGTAGGTGATCAGGGTAGTCGAGCAACAATGAGCCTAATCTTGAATGGTGAGGATTAAAAGGATAAAGATGCAATTGGCACTAGGTGACAATCCGGGTTGTTATGCCGAAGCATTGTGTGCAGGCTGGCCATGATGATTGCCCATTACACCACCCATCATCTTATCCGCCTAGACCAAAGTCTAGTACCTGTTTAACGCATAGGTACTGCGAAGCAATTGTGGCTGAGTCCCTTGCCCAAGGAGATTAGCGCGACCATGGATTCGAACTCCCCACTTCACGATTATGAAGCAGGCGCCCTAACCACTCGGCCACGCCGCCATGGTGAGGATTAGGCATTGAAGCCAAGGAAACAAGTAATAACCTAATACTGGATCAATGGAACCAATAACTGCCAATACAAGCTCGAATATTATGATTGTGACTGCAATGGCACCAGGAATAAGGGCAAACGCCCGGTAGCCGAATTGTGGAACAATTGGCAACACAACCAGAGATAGTAACCTGTTACCTAAGCAGAGAAATAGTGAAGGAAATTGGATATGGAACAACCGGATTGCCTGTTAACCTGATGGACGTAATTGAACAGACACTGGCCACACCTAGATCATTGCGAATTAGACCGATTTGGGAGCCCACTGATGCGAACCCCACCCCAGAACTTACCAGCGATCCTATAGAAATACCTGAACAGGCCACGCATCCACTAAGCACGTAAACTAATGCACAACACAATCTTGATCTCGCGCTAAGAAAGATGTTTTCGAGGGGTCTCACCGAAGAGAAGGTAGAGCCCCTAATTCTGCAGGGATTGCCCAACGAGGAGCGTTTGATATTACTGGGTCCGCAGTCCGAATTCGCAGACACGATTATAACCTTGGGACCTGGGAAAGTGCCCCGTTATTCATTCATATCCCCTCGACTACGCCCGGGAAGAGAAAGGGTACTCGCAAGGGCTTTATTTTATCGGAGAGTCATGGCTGTGTCGGAGCGGATATGTCGAGCCCATCAGTTGCTCAGGGCCCAAGCAGCTGGAACGGCCCTACTGGAGCGACGGCGGCACGCTGCCGTTGCGTCCTGGCTGTTAGGGTTCGCATCTCCGTTCTTGCACACTATGGCGGGGATACATGTTAGCAGCAGTATGGTGAGGCACCTCGAGGGCTTGCTGGAATTAGTTGCCCGGGTGTTAAACTCAATGAGTATTGCCGAGGCCATTACTGAAATATACCGTTCTCAGATTCCCATCCATCAGACATGCCAGGCGTGCGAGGGACAACACAACACAAATTTTATGCCCACCAGCGGTTGCGCTTTTGTCACCTATCACGGCGAGTGGGACTATACGGGGAATTTGCCTGCCGAATATGGCATAGTCCGACGCAACGGAACTATTACCATCCAACCAAATCGTACATATGGGTTGCACACAGCTTCTGAGCTGACCACATACAGGGAACTTAACTTAGAATGGTTAGAAACTGTGACCAGTGCGCTGTACTTGTTGGACTGCCTCGTTACTGAATGTGGCGAATCCGGTCCCGTTGCACCGGTGCTGTCCATCGATCATATTATATATGCAGTAATGGCGAATGCTCTTATCCGAGATGCGGGTAGTAAGCGGAAGCGTGAGGTGCTGATATATCTAAGGTTATTGTGGGTGCGCCTTCCCGCGCAAAATATCTGGCAAACTGATCCAGACGACCACATGGACGCAGGCTCTATTGTCATTCCGGACGCGGACATAACATTCATCGACGAGGAGGAGCTCGAGAGCGAGTTGAGTACAGCGCCCAGTGATTTGAGCGAGGACGAGTTTAACATGCCCGCTATCGCGACGCTCGACTCGGACGACGTGGTTTCCGACCTGGACTCACTCCCGGACAATGACGGTCTCGAAGACGAACCGTATGTTGACGTAACTGAGGGTGGCCGAGCAATGCTGACCAGGTCGGTACGGCCCTTCTCAAACAGACTAAGCCAACGATGTGCAGCAGCTGCAGAATTGTGGAGCCGAGGGATTAGGTTCATGGGGATAATGCTTTTCCTGCTTGTCGTCCAACAATTGGGTCAAACCCAAGCAATCGCCACGACATTTTCGGATCAGTTAGCACGCTTAGGAGCCATGGTTAACCAACAAGTGGGCACCTTGATCGAACCACAGGGCCTGGTAATAACAGCCTCCCGATTCACTTTTCCACCAATCGTTTTGCGATTGTCCCTAGATGGGCTGCAACCGAGCAGGCAAGCAACCGGGATGGCCTGGTGTGTCTACACCCCAAGGGGTAAACCATGCCTGGGAAACTGTTGTCCCAACCCGAATTGTACTACAAATGCGGACTTACAACGTAAGATTCAAGAGTTGGAACAAGAACTAAGGAGCACATATCAAGGCGTGTTAGACACGAGTTACTACATGGCTCTAATGCGCGAATACTGCGAAGCGAACGTTCATTTTTGGGAAGAGCCTAAGGCCCGTTAGAAAAGGTTTCTCGCTGCACTAACCGGAGCTGCTGGCGTGGTTACAGGATTTTTAGGAGTAGGGGTAGCCTTTACAAATGCAGTGCATCTAAAGGACCTGAATAAACAGGTGATAGCATTATCTAAGGAAATGCGAAACACTTACAGTGTGGCCCAGGACAACTCGCGAGCGATCCTGAAATTAACAGGTAACGAGGAGCTTTACTCCTTCTTGCACCATGAGATGCAGGAAGTGGTTGGCATGATAGAACAAGTTAGGTGCCAGCAATAGCGCTACGTGACAGATGTACACCGCGAATTGGTAAACCACTTGTTTTGAAACAGCCTGCGCTCTTCGGTTGACGCCGTCGTGGAGGCCATCATGAGCGGGCAGCTATCACCAAAGGTGGTGGATGCCGCGACACTAAAGCGTGTATTCGAAAAGGATCCGATAAAAGGGCAAACCATACTAATACACGAGCCGGCGCTAGCCTACCAATTTGGGCAAATTTACCCAGTGCACATTGACCTGGGCACGTTTAAGTTTGCATTCATTTTAAGGGTACCACTAGTTACGTCGGACGACGTCTGGCCTTATTTCCGGATATACAACGTTGGTTGGAACGCACCAAAGCGTAGTGCACACATGAGACTACCTCTGCCAGAATACGCCACGCGAGTTGAACAGGCACGATATGAGGTGTTGAACCTGCACGCATGCAACACGCGACCCGGCATTGCTTTTTGCGAAGTTCACGCTTTGGCCACCGATCATTCTTCACGCTGTTTGGATTGGATCATCACGGGCGAAGACGCTCCAGATGACACACGCCGCATATGCAGGAACATCGCATTGGTCGGACCAATGGTCAACCATACCGATGTGTACATCACCGCGCAAGGAGTATGTATTAATCCGAACCGCTGAGCCCAAAGCCATGGTCTCCAAGCAAAAGCACCTCAGCCATGTTACTCGCGGAGAAACCATTAAGATACCTGAAAATGGAGTAATATGGTTGTCTCGCAGCAATTACACCAAACTAGTGGTCGGGCCACTAATGCTCGCTAGTACATTAGACGCCCAAGAGGTCACCGTTTACATTGGACCTAACATCACCATACATGACTTCCCAGATATTCCTCTTAGACCTATTACCTGGAGCTCATTAGAACACGCCAAGGCCACCAACCTACAAGTCCAACAGATAGCTGATGAGCAGCTGAAGAAGGTAATCGACTTTCCGTACATTACGACAACGGGAATAGCTCCTTACCTTTGGATGCTTGTCGTGCTAGTAGTTGTGGGCATAGGGGCAATAATTTACTTTAGGAAGAAAGCGGGCTTCTGCCCGAAATGCATAAAAGGACGCCTACAGCGCTGATGGAGACAACGACTATGCAGTCAGACGGACTCAAGAAGACTTGAATTGAACATCAAGACCGTGAACGAGTACGGCACGCCAGACGCTACTCGACCAACAGTCTCAGCCCCAGCCCGTTCCACAGAGCACCTGGAATTGCGAACGTTGAGCCCCCGTCTGTCTGCTCGACTAAATAACCCCAATGAGGACAAGGATGTTGTACTGGTGGAACCTACGGAACTATTTGCAGTATCCGAGCGTGCGCAACGTAGGGGACATCGCACAGTATCTTACCACCGACAAGTCAATGCCATGCACCACATAGACGCACCGTTGCTCATCAACGCTTTCATCCACCGGACACCAGTCCTCACATTGATCCATACAGGCGCGGACGTCTCTATCGTATCACAACATCTGGTAAGTAAGCTAGGCCTTCAGCCCCGTCCAGACGACTCAACGCGGATAGTATCGGCCACCAAGCAGGAATTAACATTAGACGGTATCATAAGTGTACCCTTATCAATTGGACCTATTAAGGTGCAGGCGGAATTCTTCGTTACCCAAATCGCTCCGTACCATTGCATTTTAGGAACAAATTTCTTGTCGCAAATGCCAAAGTGTATCATAAATTTTCCCGAGCGCTGTTTGGAAATTGGCATAGACGAGGAAGAAGCCAAAATACCTTTTGCAGGCTTAGAGCGCTATGACCCACCCTTAATAGCAGTGATGTGCAGAAAACTCACCACCATCGAACCAACTACAGAAACGTTTATCAACGCTGTCCCCGAAATTGCAGATACGGGTACGGGTTTATTTGTCCCCGCCCCTGACATGACTGACATCGCAATGGCACACGCATTGGTTCTCAGGAGTCAGCGGACTATACCAATCGCAGTAATCAATTTTGGTAACACACCGGTCACCATATACTCAGGACAAACTATTGGGCACATAGAGGTCTTGAGCAATCCAACAATACAATTCCTTAAGGACACGAATCAAAATTTGATACGATACGAAGAACATAAGGAGGCTAAACAGCTAAACCATATCACTACCCACCCCGAGAGGATTATCGAACACATCGAGGCAGGCAAGCGGTCCATTGATCATGAACGGGCTCAAACAGTATTAAGTAAAATAGATTTTGATGGGACATTACTGTCGCCCTTCGAATTAAAACAACTGAAAAACCCCAATTGCTGAAAATGCGGACGTATCCAGCACGCACGACCTTGATTTGGGACGATACACCGAACACTGGCGCTGCATAGAAACCGGGGATTTGAAACCAATCAAACAAGCACCGTATCGGCTAGCGCATTCATTACGCGAACCGCTTAGGGAAGAACTCAACAGCATGCTGGACGCAGGTCTCATAGCCCCATCAAGTTCACCTTGGGGATCTTCAATAGTCTACGTAACAAAGAGCGACGGCTCCCTCCGACTATGTGTCGACTTTCGGAAGGTCAACACAGTAGCAGAAAAATACGCGTATCCACTGCCACGCATAGATGATATACTAGGGTGCCTCAGTAACACAAAACTAATGTCCAGTTTGGACCTAAACAAGGGATTTTGGCTGTTAGAATTAGATCCCGAGACCAAGGATAAAACATCTTTTGTGACGGTACATGGACAGTACGAGTATAATGTTCTGCCGTTCGGTCTAAACTCATCCCCCGGGGCCTTCCAACGTTGTATGTCCATGATTCTGAAGGGAGTTTAGTGGGAAAAATGTCTAATATACATCGATGACATCTTAGTTTTCTCACCATCATTCGAAGCCCATCTGGCAGACATGATTCGGGTTTTCGATCGTTTCCGCAAAGCGAATTTAAAACTCAAACCCTCAAAGTGTCACTTCGGACGAGGCAGCATCAAGTATTTAGGGCATATAATTAGTACCGAAGGTGTCAAACCAGATCCAGAAAAGGCTATAGCCATAGAAGAATTTAAACGTCCGGAGACGTTGAAACAGCTCCAAAGTTTCTTAGGGCTTGTAGGGTACTACCATAAATTCATTCAAAATTGCTCAAGCGTATGTGAACCATTGAATGAATTAAAACGCAAGGATACAGAATTCAAGTGGACCCCTAGGTGCGAGGAAGCCTTCAAGAAATTAAAGCAAGCATTATTGGATGAACCGGTCTTGATTCACCCTGATTTCACGCACCATTTTATCCTGCAAACAGACGCTTCCGGATATGAAATGGGTGCAGTGTTATCCCAAAAAACTAAACAAGGAATTAAACCCATTCTATACGCTAGCAAGGCCCTCCTTGATTATCAACGCAGGTACCCCGCAATAGAAACTGAAGCTCTCGCTATTAGGTGGGCCGCATTACATTTCAAGCATATACCTAGCAGGGCACAAATTTCACGTTGAAACCTACCACAAACCACTTAAAACCCTATTTGATAAACCACCCAGAAATTCACGCTTATCTCAATGGCGAAGCGAGCTATTACTCGAATTTGGGGGATTCGAGATATTATACAGAGCAGGCAAGGAAAATGGCAACGCAGATGCTCTATCGCGCGATCCTAGATACGACCCATCTGTAGTTGAGGAGCTAGGAGATACTTACGAAGTCCTTATGATGGGCCGAGGACGACCCACCGGACCTCACCCACCAACAACCTGCGCAGCACGGGATCAATCGCACCTGCCGTACCCCGTACGTACTGTGGCACCGCTTGCTAAGGACGCGCCAACCCCTATAATTGGAAGCCCAATAGCTCCCCCGAGGAAGCCCAATCCCGAAGCAGTCCCCTCGCAACTAGTAGCTGACACTCAAGCAACTACAGTACCCCCGGCAACGCTGACCCAACAAGCAGCCACGCTAAGTTCTATCCCGATTAGAATGGGCCCGGGAGAAACTCCAGTCATGTCGGTGCGTACAACCACTATCTCGGGGTTCTGAAGGCAGACCTCAGGCTCGAGGACCCAAAAGATCGTTTCGCACCGAATCAGAAACAATGGGCCTAAGAACAACCACGCTACCAACAGAGTAAGAGTTTGATAGGCTCATGAAACTAATGATGCACTATGAAACCGAAATACTACCAACCGTCCGAATCGAGGACGCACAGGACACTCATGAAAACATATATTTGCCGTTCTTTTCGGATCTCCCAGATTTTAATTTAGTACGGCTCTTACCGCATATACAACGAAATGACCCAGAATTGGGTCCAATTTTGTGGTATCTTTATAACAAAACACGGCCTAAGGCCGAATTGGGCGCACTACGAATAGAAATGCGGGCACACTATTTTGAATTAGCCGCTGATACCAATATACTATACATGCATCCACTGCAACCAGGGGACATAAATTACAAGTTATGCGTCCCTATCACACTCGTACAGCAAATTCTCAAGCATGAACATAATATCTTTTATGGAGGACATCCTGGCCGTGACCGGCTTATAGCTAAATTAAAACAGTTCTATTATTGAAAATTTATGTCTGAACACGTACAACAATGGATCAGGCGATGCACTCTATGACAATCACCGAAGGACCCGATTTCTCGGATAACAACCGGATTGGGTAGGGTTCCATTGGCAAATCAACCAATGTACCGTGTATTTGTAGACATACTAGATATTCAGGTCAGGTCGCAGGCAGGTAATCTCTATATCATTGCATTTATAGATCAGTTTACAAAATTTGCAATAGCAGTGCAAATAAGGCACCAGAATGCTCACACAGCTGCACATATATTACTATATGAGGTAGTCAAAAGGTACGGAGCTCCCAGGGAGCTATATTCTGACAGAGGAGGTGCTTTTACCGCACATATGTTTGAAGAACTGTGCCAAGAAATGCAGATATTCCGGCACATGAGTCTAGCTTATCACGCTCAGGCAAATGGTGAAATTGAAATATTTAATAGGACATTACTATATTTATTACGAGTAAGTGTACCGCAGGATGATCACCACTGATGGGATGTATCCCTACCATATTGCATAATGGCCTAAAACTCTTCTGTACACACAGCGACGAAATACCCACCATTTTTGCTGATGCATGGATTTTACCCTAGGCTACCCGGAGAATATGACACGCATAGTGTAGCCACTGGATACACAGGAGCACATTCCTATAGGGCCAACGCGCAGCGCTGGATCGCTTCAATTAGGGAGCGTGCTTACCAATCAATGAAAGCCGCTCAAGAATTAAATCGGCTAAGGTACGATAGGAGAACTCGCGAACCACGCTACCATACAGGAGAATTAGTCTGGGACTATAGGCACGATACCACACCAGGGACATCTAGGAAACTCACGCCTCGATGGTGTGGGCCATACGAAATACTAGGGATCACCCCATTGTGCATACGCGTAAGGATGCCCTCTAATCCGTTGGGTTTGGCGCATGTCATGCACATTAATAGGACTAAGCCGTGTTTTAGGGCATTAGATCCGGTACACAACGTAGGAGATTGGCTAGGCCAAGTACCCGCTTCCGTACTAGAGCGGGGTTTGACTGAAGCAACCCAACGAATTATCGCTGATAGTGATTTTGTCACCGAAATAGAACCGGTGGACGAGGTAGCAGTACGCACCGTAAGAACAGCAGTCAGTGATAGCTCCGATATGGAAAGCATAGAAATGGGTGACTCTAACGACCCTAATTCGAACCTACGCTGAGATCGAAGCTGAGCAAGCAGCAATGGAACACATTGAGTATCGGACGGACGACTACGAACATCAAAATCTAAGGACGGTCAGGAATCGGATCCCACTAACCGACCCGGATAGAGAAATAGAACCTTCCTGGCCACCAATAGCACAAGAGCAGGTTGCTAGTCAGCAGGCCTTCTCATACGTAGCAGAACCTGGTAGCCGAGACACGCAGGTAGAGTATGGACAACATACAGTGCCAGTGACCACGATGGAAAGAATAGTGGCTACCAGTGAAGAGGTTCCGTTTCGCGTACCGACAGTAGGTGTTGGAATACTCGAGGGACAACATTTTTACCCAGTGGACATCACGTTATCCACCAGGCCACGCGGAGCTTCAGGCGAAATCGTCGTACCGGGACCATACACCACAGGGATCTACGCTACGCAATCATGCTCGCTGCGCAGGACCACCCATTATTTCAATCGCGACCAGCTGAACATATCATGGCATCGCGATTGCGAGTACCAATGTAAATGTCCACTCAAACCATAGGTGACTATACAACGATGCGCCCTTATAGTGCTCCACCAGCAGCCGCTCACAGGCTTATGTCTCTTCATCAGTGGGTCTTTCGCGAGGCACCCATGACTCAGCCACCTCTAGGGTCACCAATGTCATTTACTTGTCGGAGACCTCCGGAGAGGGCACGACAGTGGACGTGAAAGCAGCCGAAGCGGACGACGAGTTGACTAGCCAAACCTCGCAGGAACCATCTTCAGCCGAGCGACACGGTCAGGCAGGACTAGGAACATCGAACAGTGGTTCTAGAACGCCTAGCACGCAACCGGGAGCCTCTGACTCATTTAGCGAATTCAAGCTAGCTTGATCAAGCAGTGAAACACCAGCCCCTCGAAGAGGCACTGGTCGAGCAATAACTTTAAGTACCCCTCCTCGTACCCGACTACTGCCGAGCGAGCAAAGGAGCACGCGAGCACCGCCGGACGAGCGAGGAAAAGCCCTTGTCGGACGGGCCACCCAACGGAAACAAATTGCATCGGCACGAGGCGGTTCAACTATTCAGTTTACCAGCACCGAACAACCGGGACCGTCCACAGTGACCATAACCGAGTTGGTGCGCACCACTGCCACTACGACCTCCTCGGGAATAATACGACTCATTACCACCCATGCAACGGCCCCAACCAGGCAACGTTTGCATCGACAGGCTATAGACCCGGTCTTTAGGCTATATGGCGCACCATCGGACAAGGCAGTAGGAGACGCCTTACGCAGGCCTAGACGCGTGACTTTCCATGAACCAGACACAACCATTGTCGAGACTGTCGGAACATCAACTAGGCTAGCCTCTGCCACACGCGCACAATCCACCAATGTCACTACCTCAATGACTAGCGCGCCAATACTGACCCCAAGACCAGTTTTGGTGGGCGAACGCTCTCTCTACGGAGCTTTACCACCAACCACGTTCCCACGCTACCCCTCTAGCCAAGAACTACACCCCGTCGCATGGCGACAGCGTGTACCTCGACCACCACCCCATGAGAAATCCGAGTCCGATGAGTCGGACCCGCAAGTGGTGGCTTTACACGGTGGCTTCAAACACAACGGCCGCCAGCTCGGTAGCGTCACCGAACACTTTTACCTAACAATCTTGGAGTTGTTGGGTTTCGTTACCGTTGTCGCCAACATGTTGGATCAGCGGATGTCGCCTACGGAGGTCAAACTACGCAGTGTAGCTCTCTTCCGCACCCTGCCAGCAGACACCCGACGGTGGCTCCGGTCGTACCAGCCACACGTAATGCGCCCAATCCTGTTGGCGAAATTCCAGGAGCTCGACTACTGGGAGGAACTGGACGATTCGGGCCACAAACCGCTCCTAAACGACGTATTCGACAATTTTTGGGGCACGGGTGTCCACCGGAGCGAGTGTGATGAAAACCAACCGACGCACCACAACGTATTGGGACATTTGCTATGCGACATTCGGTCCTTCCACCGCGACCGTTTCGTGCGGTGGCCGAGGGTCATCGTCGTCGGTGATGAGCGCACCTTGCCCTTGCTGGACGTGGCCGACTATCACAATCGGATAACTTTTGTGCGGCCCGGGCTCAACATGATATCGCTAATCCATTGGGCGAATGGATTCTTGACGCCGCAAACGGATTGCGTTGTCATCATAGGCGGCTACCGGGACGTCTGGCACCTGCCGAATAAGGCCTTTTCACCTGGTGCGTACCGCAACCGGATCAAGCGCCACCTGATGGTTCTTGAGCAACGTCTCCGGGCAGACTCGAGCGTTGTCATCACCGCACCGGCGACACACTGGGATGACTTCTAGGTTAGCAGTACAGCCTTGTTCAATGAACTAGTCGAGCGGAGAACCAGAATGGTGGATGGACAGCAGGCGCTCATGAGCGTCATCATGCCAAGCTGGCCCACACGTTGAGTGGGGTTGAAGCGTGGGATGCGGTCGGGCCATTCATTCGGGCGAAGAGCGCCAACGGTGGACCGAGCCAGTCGTCTCTCCACCATTTTGGCCGCAACTGCGTGACTGGACCGAAGGACTGATCCGGCGCACGGACGTGTTTTGGCGCATGGGTGAGGCTCACCTGTTCAGCCAAGCTGAGCCCTGGCAAGAGTGAGGCCGTACCAATTAAAACGGGAGAAAGGGGGAAGAAGTGACCATTTTGGGCAGGTAAGGGAGACGCGCAGGGTAGCAGCTACGAGTCAACGCGTAGGTAAGGCAGGGCATAAAGGTCGAAACAGCGAGCGACTAGCGAGACAGAGCGACCCCACGCCACGGCAACCCAAATATCTAGTTGACTTTATTCTTGCAGATGGCCAGCACCTCGCAATCTCGACGCAGCGACGAAGCCGAGCAGACTCGGAGGCGATCCAGCGGACGCGTACCAGTGACGGAACCATTCGCCCCACCAGAATCGGCTTGGTTTCAGCTCCGGCGATCCCGACGTACCGCGTGGATTTAACCAAGCCATACGTGATATTTCTATCCCACGGTACCGAATGGCCGGAATTATCGAATATGCACGATGCACCAGCCCCATTCGAACACGACGGAAACACCCTGTCAACCGTCGAGAAGCACTACCAAGTGCAGGTGCTCTCGTTGCTGGAGCTGACTGACGCCGTTCGAGAATTGTTACAAATGAATGGTACCCCGCTGCAGGTCAAGACGCGAGCTCGAGAACTAAAGAACGAGCTCATTGACGGTGTTACCCAAGCCCGTCTCAAGCCGCTTCTTGAGCATATCAAGCGGCCGATCCTGTTCAGTAAATTCGCCATACCGGAATATGCGCGGATTTTGCGGCTCACCGACAACCAACAACTGTTGGAGGCCACCACGGACAATTTCTGGGGCGTCGGGCGCACCAATCAGCAGCTGCAAATGCAGGAAGCCCCGACGCGCTGTCACAAAGTCATGGGCAGATTGCTTGAGGAGGTACGGGACTACCGTGCTACCGGCCGCGTTTGTTGGCCCAGGACAGTCATAGTGGGAGACGCCCTGGCGCTGCCGATTCTAGAAATGGCCACCGAAAACAAGTGGATCGTCAATGGGTGGCCCGGATCAACCATGGTGCGGCTATTGCAACTGGCCAAAGCCTTTTAACCCCGCAGACCAGCTGCGTCGTCATACTCGGCGGATTCCAGTGCGTGTACTGCAAGGCACCAGTGGAGCAGCTCCACGCGTCCTTGCCAAATGCCGCCTTTCGCAAATTCAAGCGGCAATTAAGCGTTCTCTTCCGCCGAGTTGCAGCCACTACTGCCATTGTCATAGCGCCACCGACACCTCGTTGGGCTGCCACCAACCAGGACGCTCCATCTTGGACGGCCGAACTCAAGCAATTGATGGCCAACCATCGACGGCAGCATGACACTTTCCATAACGTTTACATGCCTTCCTGGCCGGTCGTGTTCAACACTGCGGACGCGTGGAAACGCGAAAAACCACATATGGAATGGCAGGAAAGGCCCCATTTTGACGAGCCAATGGTGTCTCATTATTGCCGGCGGAACTTGCATGAGTGGGTAAGCCGTTTAGTTAGGGACGCCGAGCTAGGACGCCTAACGCATTGAGGGCAACATCGAACTCGCGAAAGGAAAGTAAGGCGAGAATGGCGCTACGAGCGAATAGGTCACTGCGAGGATTAACGAAGAGCTACGCATGAGACCTAGCTGAGGCTAATGGCAGCGAGCAGCAGTTCAAGCGAGCGAAAAGTACCCAAAGCGCGAAGCAAAATCTCTAAGAAAGTGAGATGCCCGAGACCCGATGAGTAGGAAGTACTAGTAATAACGTTAACTTAAATCAAACCAAGCTAAGATCAACACTCAAAAAACAAAGTGTTCCAAGTTGAAACTGATAACTAATTCAATTTTGAGAAATTCTGCGATCCTTAAAGGAACTACTGGGTCAGGCACCCTGGCTGCCCGGACCCTTTCACGGGGGTGACCAAATACCAGACAAACCTCTGGAGGTCTGCCGACATAAATGTATATTGTACATATATAGATATAATTTGTCGTAAACGTTGAAATATAATTGTTAATAATAAATGAAGGAATGATAGAGAAATGATATAGTAACAGAAATCTTCACATGAACCAAACTTAACATTCTAGGCCATAAAGGAAAACTCTGTAAATTTCCGGAAAATAAAGAGGGAGAAGGGACGTCGTTTTTAGGTTTTTCTTATTACACAACACTAAGTCGCCCTTCTGCCCTGGAAATTAGAGAAGGGGCGACGTTTTTAGGTTTTTCTTATTACACAACACTAAGTCGCCCTACTGCCCTGGAAATTATATACAAACTTTACTGAAATTCATCAAATATTTACTGAAATTTATCAAATTTTTACGGAAATTCTGGAAATCTGGCAAATTCTCTACAAATTTTCTTAAATTTTCATGCAGGATCTTAAAACCTTTGGAAATTTTACGTTGAATTTCATAACAATCTTCAAATTTTTCAAGCTCAACCGAATAACGGGCTGTACATCTACGGATCTAAGGCAAAATTTCACACTAACCCATTTTTCCACTCGATTTACACTCTTACCCTAAGTAAGGAGTCTAATAAATCAAAAAAATTTTAAGAGATGTAACAGCCCTAAATGTTCTGATTTCGTAATGCATACAAAATGTGTTAAAATTCACAGGGAAGGAAGGGAATGGACGACCGGATACCGGTGGAGTGTGACCTCCGTATGAATTTACATAACTGTGCAGTATCGTATTGATTATGAAATAAACAATTGTATCGCATTTATATTGTGTTTGTAAGGTCACACCCCACCGCCTGAAGGTGCCCGGGATGATTTTGGTATTGAATGCAAAAGAAAGTATCATGACTAGGGGTGTCCGGTCGATCCTTGTGAAAATCAAATTGATTGAATGATATGTGCCTAAATTGTTTTGTATTATTGTTTTGTATTTTATAGTTCTTGATGCTAATAACGGGTGTGCGTTCGGAGTGGCTGGGGACCGACGGATGTTTCAGGAAGCTTTTGTCGCAAGAGCAACTTTGGTCGCCCTGAGCCCTGTCCCAGCGAACACGCCATGGGATTACCTTTAATCGTTAGTAGCTGCGGTGCATTTGTGCTTATTTAGTATACGTATATATGTAAGTATTTATGTGGGAAGTGAGCAGAGCAGTCGATTAATTGGGATAACAGAGTATTTTCAGCCTTGAAAAAATGCGACAGCAAATATCCCGGGATAAAATTTCTAGGACATCACTTTAGGGTACACAACAAAAAGGTCAAATTTCGGACTTTCTACTAAATTTAGGAAGGGGGTGACTAAACCATCTTAAGGACTCTCTAAAGGTGTCAAATTGGCCAAACGGGTCAAAAAATTTGGTTCCCCTAAATACTTATGGACTCCCGAACAGGCGCTTAAGCCTCCAATTTCCTGAGCCGCAAAGGATAACTAAAATAACAAAAAGTCCACGATTTTTGGAGCCCGGGACACTTATCGGGTCCTCCTCCTAACTTGAAAACCAGGGCCGCCCACCCCAGCGGGTCCGCTCAGGATCCCCTAAACTCAAACAGGACATCAAAATTTTAAATATTTTCCTATTAAAAGAGCCTCTAGCAGGCCTCCTATAAAAGAAACATTAAATTTTAAACTTTTATCAGCAGCCGGTTTGCCAGGGCATGATTCTGGTCTTGCCACCGACCGCTTGCTGTTTTTAGATCCCGAGATATCGGCAAAAATGTGCCGATATCCCTATGAGCAAACGGCGCCCTGAGCGCTGTTATATTTTGATTTTAAAATTTTCTCGCACCGACCAGTGCGAGGTTTAGTTGTTTACGTGCCTTTCTTGGCACGTTTCGGCCACTGCCCACAGTGAGTTGTTTTGCCAGCAGCTTTCTCGACGATGCTACGAGTGTTTATATGTAAGCTAGTTGGTGTTTTACGTCGGGGTTTGTGCACAATGTACAGAGGTTTGTGTAAATGCTCAGTCGCTGTTTGAAGTTGTCATTTCTTTAAATATCTTATCTATATTCTATATGTATGTGTAGTTGCATCTTAGGGCTCGAAAGTTTGCGCTGTTGTCAAATTTCCCTAGTTTTATAGAGAACAGGCCACCCGGTGAAAAAAGGGGGGTCCGCAGTCGATATAAAAGGAAATGGCATTTTTCAAAGTTGGGACCAGTCGAGCCTCTACACTCCAAAATTTGGTTGGTTTTGGCGGTGGTCGCCAATTTTAGAACGTTTCCTCATGCTTCGTTTTTGGCTTTTATTTTCGTTTGATTTGCCCGGGTGGGCTCTTCGGCTTGCAAACTTGCGGAAGAGACCCGCCCGGGCCTTTCGTTCATGGATTTTTTTGAATTTTTGCGCAAGACTAGGAACAGGGGTGGCCCTTGCGGGTACGTCCACGGGATACCTCGCGCTCCCGTATGGGCGCGGCGGAGAGTGGGGTAAATTTCTGATAAAATAGTGGTCAAAATCATGGCAAAATTTGTTCAAAAGGGGGAGGCCCTGTGCTCGACTAGTTCCCCACCCACTGAGTAGTGTTTGCTGTGAACGCTCAGTGGGTGTATGGCTCAGCAACGCTTGGTTTTAATTTACAGTGAAAATTTCGATTGAAGCTGATGTTTTTGGCAATTACTACGGTTTGGAGGTTTTATTGGTAATGAAGCGACGGATTGATAGCAAATGTGGCACCGCAGAGTTTTCGAAACTAGTTTTAGCTCGGACGGATTTTTTCCAATGTGGACGCGTGGAAGAGGTCCACCCGAGGTGTTTCCCGGAGTCTTCAGGTCCTTGCGTAGGCCCAGGAAAGGGGCAGCCCTTGCGGGTGCTGGGGCGTTCACCGGATGCCTCGCGCTCCCATAAGTGCTGCGCCCGCGTTTCTGCTATTGAGCAAGGCCACGTAAAAATTTTGCAGGATCAGAAACGGTGACAAAATGTTACATGTTTAACGCGAGGATCGATCTAGGACTAAGGCTTTAACCGCAAAACTTTGGGCTGACGGTTCCGCGTTTCAAAAAGAACCCAATTGGAGCTCATAAGATAGCATTTCGTTATCCAAAGGAAGTTGCACCGCAAAAATGGGAATCAAATTTCTTACTACTTTCAAGTAATCCGCACGTGTTCGTTGCCTCCAGGGAAAGTTTTGGCGTGTATAGTGTAAATAATTACCTCGTAGTGCGCACCCGATTTGGTGGTATTTTCATTTTGTTCTTGTTTATATGTTTTGTCAAAAAAGGGAAAACCAAAGAGTAAACGGTTGACGTGTGTACTTTCATAGGCAGATTAGTCTGGTTTTAACTCACCGCGTTTAATTTCCAAGAAATATACAAACGGCCATCGCTGTTTAGCACATGCTTTTCGTCCTTTCCCCACGCCGCCTTCCGCACGATACCTGCGACCACAGTGCCACTGTACCTCCGGCCCATCCGCGCTCCCCATCGAAAGGTTTACTGCAGCTAGACATACTGGTGGACCCACCCAAATCAATTCCAGTGACTCCTCATCGTTGAGAATTTAGTCTATCCCCAACTCTCCAGTCAACTCCACTAGTGCTCGTAACCCCGACCGACCCTCGTCGGTAACCAGTATGGTGCACAGGTCACACGTGCATCCCACCTCTGGAAATACCCTCTAATACCGCAAACCAATTTGACCCAGCTAGCTGCACCTCAGATCTGATCAAGGTACAACGATCCCAACTCCGCGTATTCAGACCCAACGGTTACGGAATAACCCTTCGGCCCATCCAAGTCTTTTGGAAATGGGCCCTGCTGCTAGGGAAATTTTGATCTTGGTATAGGGTAGGGGACCCAATAACAGAATGTGAAGGAATGACGGGTCAGCCTTATTACTTGTGCGCAGGCTTAGGGGTGACCCTCCTCGGAGGTCCTCCATGCCACTAGATACGTGGGCCACTATAGGGGCCAGGCCGAACACCCTGGTAAACCCGCCGGCAGCCTGCTAAGCTAAGCCGTTCCCCTCGGTCAGACCTGGTTCCACCGGGGAATCGTGTAAGCCGGGGTTGTCCGGGCACCACAGTGAAAATTGAGAGTGGTGCAGCTGGGATCCCTTAGGGCCAGAACTGGTCTTAGTACATTATAGTAATTGACTCAGGGTAGCTGCTATGGGTGGCATTTTATTCATTATAGTCGACCGACATTTTCCGCTGTTGGGAAATTGCCAGTCTTTAGGTTGTCAATTGTAGCAACGAGGCGTACCATTGGATTAACGAAGTTATGTACGGCTTTAATGAACATAATCTATCTTTTATATATTTTGGCTAATTGAGCAAACTGTAAATTGCACCACATATTTCATAAGAAACCACCCAATTTTAAGAAATAAGCATCCTTTAAATTATTTCATTTGATTTATAATTCTTCACTGTTTAGTGTAGTCTCGTGTATATTACCATTTATAAGCATTTTGGTTTGATAATTTTTCTACAATAATTTTGAATTCCGAAACAATACAAAATGAGAATTCCTTAAAATGCAATCTGGCTTTATAGACTTTTGACTTAACATGACAGAAACCTAGGTGAATAGTCTTTAATACTCCCTTACTGATTTCAATTTTATTAAATGAAACTTTTTATAGTATTTATTTATAGATTCGCTTATGCACGCAAACAAATTTAATGTACGTCATAAAAATGAAACGGTCCTATAGTTTATCAGGTATTGTTCGCGGACATGATGTAACTGGGTGTGGTGCTAGTGTGGGTTTCGTATCGCATTAGATTGCATACGAACAAACAGCAGATTACCACAAAACGCACCAATGCGAAGTTCAAGGACTACTTGATTTTGTGAGGTTAAACCATCTCGATTGTCGTAACTGTCCCGATTATCTCAAATGTCCCAATTGTCTTAAAATTCTCCCGATTGTTCCATTGCACTGATTGTCGTAACTGTGTCGCTTGTCCTAACTGTTCTGATTACTGTATCTGTCCCGATTGTCGTAGCTGCCCCGATGTCGTAACTGTCCCGGTGATCTTAATTGTCCCAGTTGTCATAAGTGCCCCGATTATCGTGACTGTCCCTACTGTAACTGGCTCGATTGTTGTAACTATCCCAGTTGTCGTAGTTATCCCATTGTAACTATGCTTATTGTCGTAAGTGTTCTGACTGTTGTAACCATCCCGATTGTAGCAACTGTCCCGGTTGTTCTAACTATCCCGGTTGTCATAACTGTCCCACCTGTCCTAACTGTCCCGATTGTCGTAACTGTCCCTATTGTCATAATTATCCTAATTGTCGTATCGGTTCTGGTTGTCTCAAGTTTTCCGACTGTTCTAGTTAAAACTGATCAATATTCGTATTGCATGGCGCCTCATGGAGTTAATAATTTCGTATTCTATTTTTTGCTACTTCATAAACGCTGTAACTCACCTAATAGGCTATGCAGGACATGCGCCAAGTTAACAAATTTTCTCCCGTATTCGTTGTTTTAGGTCAGATGACATTAACGTTGATGATACTGAAATAATGATATGCATGCATGGTGGTGCGTTTCCAACCCCATGTTCCGCTTGCGGGAGACCAAAAATCTCTAGATTTGGTTACAAATTATTTAAATTGAAGCCATTTACACTGTTCAGCATACTGCTTAGGTGAGCACAAAGGACCCATGTCTTAGGAGATATAGTTCCATACGAGGAGCAACCACAAAACTCTCTGCTCCAAGTCAGAGATAACACATAGACTGCAGAAAGTAAAACTGAAGCGGTTTATATCACAAAAAACTTATGAAACATTTCTGTTTTCATTGTATTTAGCCATATTATATATTTATTCATTTTATGGGATTAACATTGAAAAATATTGCCTGTTGTTGCACCATATGTTGAGCTCAGTTGTATTGCTGTGACAAAAAATTTCTAGGCACGTTTGCATAGCATGTGTTTTGTGCCAGAAATAGCTACCAAAGCTTCTTTCGTGGCTTTTTGCATGGTAATATTTTAATTATATAGCTATATAATGAACTATGCACGGTATATTTTTAGCATTGAAAAATTCATATTTTGTTGTTTACCAGGCTACCAGGGGTGTTTCAAGTCCAAACCCGCCCAAAACCCCAAAATTTACTAAAAACGTCATTTGTCACCAAATCCCTCCCTCCCCCGGGGTTTTCTTTTCTTCCTTGTTTTCGATTTCTTTTCGTGCTAATTTGCATAAATCTCACTTATTTTTCGACTTAGCTAACCCTAACCCATCTTAGCGTCTTTCTTTTGTCATTAGTTCAGTCCTGGTGTGATCGTCAACTAGTTAGGTGACTCCTACCAGCAGCTTAGACGGATTCCAGCATTTTTGTTTTCTATATATTTCCGAGGTATACCGCGACGTAAAACGCGTACGTGGGTTTTCGAAATCAACGTCAACGTCTGAAACAGAAGGAACAGCAACTGGAAAAAGATTAACACCAGGAATTGCAGAACTACAGCAACGATTACAGCCCCACAGTCGTGGAAGCATAACAACGACCGACTCGATATAATGGCTGTTCAAGTCTGAAATAATGTGGTGGAAGCGTTAATTGAGCCAAAAAGAAGGTTTGCAACATACGAAGCAGAATCAAAATTACCGAAACAACAAGTATTCGAAGAAGTCCGAGCGATTCAGAACGTTCTCAATGAAAAGCTGGAAACAGCAAACGAAACCATTGAGGCAAAAGAAAAACTATGTTCGCAGAAGTACAGAATGGAGCATGAAAAGCGAAAGTACAAGAAGCAAACACAAATAGGTAAAAAGGTTCAAGGAACAGTGCGAAGTGCGAAAGAAATGATTGGCGAGTAAAGGTCAAGAAATAATACGACTGGAAAGTCAAACGGTGACGATAGATCTGGAACAACGACTTCCACAATTTCATCAAATTACAGAACAATCGTTGGAACGGATACAAGGACTTCAACAACAGTCCAAGAGACAGAAGTTACGAATCGGGAATGGATAAAACTATAGAATCAAAGCGAATACCAAGTCGTTACACAAGATCGAACCATCAAAGAAAAAGAAGACACATTATGCGGCGTTTACGTTATAAAGGACCCCATGTGAAAGTTTTGTCCCCCAATGGTCTAGACCACACCATCCAGTGGTGTACGGTATGTACTTACACTATAGAATGCAATAGATGGTGTACCAGGCACCATCAACTTAATTATAGTTGCTAAACTTACCTATTGTTTGCGACTGACGGTGTCAAGGACACCATCCAAACACATATAAGACGTGTAAATAACAGCATGGTGTAGCTAACACCAAATTTTATGGTGTGGTCTACACCATACTATTACCAACACTACACTACCTATGTTTATATACTATCCGAAAATACGATCACAAACACCATGGTGTTAAAGACACCATATATTTGATGGTGGCAGAGACACTGAGGGTGGACAAAACTTTCACATGGGGGTTCTTTATAACGTAAACGCTGCATTACAAGCGATGATGACTGAATTGAAAAACTCTCAGAAACTACTGGTCCTGTCACGACAATGCGTGAAGCTCAATAACAAGCAACGAATAATGTTCAAGGGCAGTTACAGAAGACACGCGAAGAAGTGACATTGCTACGTGAAGGAACAGTGGAACTAAAAACCCAACTGAGCGAAATACAAAACCAGGCAGTGACGAAAGAAGAAGAAAATAAAGAATTGCAAAAAAAGATCAAACAACTGCAATCACAAGCGTACAAGTGGAAAAAGAACCGTGCGCTCAAACAATCGAGCACCGAGAAATAGCAGTTGGAACATAATTTCCATAAGTGGGGGGGCACGACATCCCTGACAAACATCCAAACGATGAAGTATTTCGATGGAAAGAAATACTCGGTGATAAATTGATATTGCAGGGAGATCAATTATGGAGTGAATTGTGTTATTTCGAAATACAAATCTATATATACTCCACAAATAAAGATCATATCGGAAATGACGATAGAAAAAGCCGTAAACGAAGTACAAGACATATGGACCGAAATTTTACGCAGGATGACTGGACCGGCAAAGGAAGAACAATACAGATGCTGACGGCATTACGAGACCAAGAAACACAGATCCGAGCTAAATGTCGAACACTTAAGAAAACGGGAGAATAATACCGTCAAGTGATCCGGCAATACGTAAAGAACGTCCTAGAATGGATGATAAAAATGCTGAAGCATAACGTCGGACAAGTACAAAATTTGGCGAAGTGATGGCGATTCCACTCGATTATGCCGACATCTTGAACAAACACATGGAATATACGACAGTACGGATGGCGCCAAATCAAAGAATATACGCTGTGAAAATGGTAGGAAAGATAACGAAATGGATATTCCAAGAAGGCGAAACGTGGGTCAGCAACGGAATAACATTCAGATCCATCAAAGAAAGAACTCATAATACGAAACTGATCATAGAGTACGAATATATAGAGGCAAAAAAGAATCCGTTGGTTCGTGGGAAATAAGAAAGAACAAATCCTGCAAGGAATTCATATGGCGCAAGAACAGTCCCCGGACTCGCAAAATAGATGGGGCAGGTTCCCGACAATCGAACAATTATATATATACCTATGCGATGGGTGGAGGAGGTGGCAACCCAGCCGGGTGTCACTTCCTCACAAGAGCTTAGTTGCTCAGGAAGGCAGAAACTGGGAGAAGAAAGGACCAGCTGTCAGTTAGCCGGGGCACTAGAACTTTCGGAACTAATGATGACCAAAAATGATCAATAAGATGGAACCAAAAAATAGCCGATACGCAGCGAAATTGAAACAAACAACATCCGAACCGAATTGGTCAAAGAATCCATTCGAAAGCGACACGATATTGATGACCAATAATTGAATCGAACGACAATCGGATTTATCGATAGAAACCGAAAGAAATTGAGAGTAGCAACGACTAATAACAACGACCAAACGACCGGTGCGTATTTAAACCGGGAAAAATTGCCAAACGACGTCGAGATTCGTCGACACAAAGAAAATCTGGTGATCTCAAATAACGAATTTCAATGACCCCATGATCAATAGAGGCGAACTGTACAGTGACAAAACCCAAATCGGAAAAAGACGATATAAATTTGCCAAAACTTTTCCTGCCAAATTACGACCAAGACTCAACCGAAAGAAGTCTTAATTAGAACTTTGTTAAAAATAGTGCCTTATATTTGCGCCTAACAATTGTTGTTTTAGTAACTTGTATTATCATATTTCTAACGTTTATTACTATGTAACTATTATCGTCCTGCTATATATTTATAGCTATTATCGTACTAATCATATTTTATGTGGTCAGGCTTTTTAATTTTATATTTAGGAGGGGGACCACACAAGAATCGGGATGGATTCTAACTGAAATAAATCGAGAAATAGAAAAAAAATAAAATTGGGAATTGGAGCGTCAGTGGCAAACGCAATCTTAGCGATGGGGGTGAAAGGTGACTGAAAGAATCAAAACCGGTTACCTTAAATCGACAGGTGCAAAAGAAAATCATCAGAGGTAGATGCTAGACCGATAACCATGGATGTTGGGGGCCTAGTAGGCTACCAGGGGTCCCAAGCCCTAAATTTTACAAAATTTAGGTTCGAAATTCCTAAATTATTAAATTCTTTTTATATGTTTCCCTAAAGTTTTGGATTTAAAAAATTCTAAAATCTTATTAAATGCCTACGTTCTTATTGAGCTACTTTACATGTTTGTCATTTTTCTGTGTTATTAGCTTACATATGTTAGAGTTTTAATTTTTCTTTCTTCTGGAGTTGTGTTCGTGCTTCTACGCGATCAAGAGAGCGGCTGTGCGGAAGTTGTTTGTTCAATATACTAAATCGATTTTAATTAATTTTTATTCTCTATGTCGACTTAGCCAGCATAGGTGTAAGCGGAACCGTGGTCGTGTATATTACCGGTGTAACGGTTTAGAGGACCTTGTGTTAATAGTTATCTATGGATAGTAACCGTTCTGATTGAATGGTTACTTATTGTTTTAAACTCAATAACACATACACATTTATGCTTACAATTACAAGGATTGACGCGAAAAGATTTTGTCGAGAACTACTCTTTCGAATCCTATTTATTCTATTTAGTGATCTCGGATTTCTTATAGCTTGTAGGATAGGCGATAGAACGTTAGTATTTCACAAATAAGTAATTTAAACGCTACTAATAATCGAGTGATATTAAATTCCCAATACAAATCTTAGTAGACAAAATAGCAATAATATTAGTAGGAGCGGTAGAATACCAACTGTAATATATATAATAGGCTTAGTAATGCGTTAAAAATTTCGGCCCCTGTGTCGAGTGAGCAAAACCAGGGCGAGAGTGTAGGTGGGTTCCGAATATAGTAGTAATACTTGTGAAGTCAGCAGCTAGCCTGGGTCGGCGGAGCAAGTAGTGCTATATTTGAGTAGACCGGCGAGTAAAAGGCGAAGAATCGATCACCCTCTCGAGTTGCCGTTAGACCCCACTTACTATTCTTGGCCAGCCAGCCGGGGGCTACAGATCTCCGTGTGCCAGCAGCCAGCCGGGGCTCGTACAGAGTAAGAGACTTCAACTAGACAGTAGTCGACCGTTACCGTAGTTTTAGTAACGTAGTCAGGCAGCCAGCCGGGGTCGGCTTGTTTAACATAACCGGCAATTATTAGAGTAAATCTAAGGCGCAGGTTGAGGTAATCATATACCCGCACGGTGCGTCAGCCAGCCGGGGGCGTAATGTGTCAACCCAAAAAGGATGTATTAGGGTAATAGATAACCTAGCCTCAAATAACTATCGCTCAAATCATACTTCCTAAATATTAGTTGCGATAACCTAAGTCTAAGAACTTAGGGGCAATTACTAGTTAGTTGTAACATCACCTAACTTGAAAAGTAATAGGTATAGTGATAACCGAGTGGCATAAGTGGCCGAGTTGGAATAAAAGTGGAGAAGTCAGACTGTGGAAAAGTTGTCTAACGTGATCTAAAGTACGAGTATATGTACTAAAAATAGGATTTACGGATGCTCATCAGTTGTGCCTAACATTTTATTTTGCTTTGTTGTCTGTTGCCGAATTATCTGGAACCATAGTGACTAGAGCAATTCGCGCCGCAACGCAAAATATATGGCATACCGTCGATCACGAAAAGAAAGGACGCGCCCAACCAAGTCATCCCACCGGTATTCTACTGGCCACACCTCGGACCGCACATCTTCTGGTGACGCATCCCGTCCCATTTTAATACCCATAGCCGTCATAGGGAAAATACTATCCAACACCTACCTTACTAAAAACCATAAAATATAACAATGATTTTTAATTGTGAATTATGGTTGCGGAAGAAGTATATATACTTATCTGTCAGTCATAAATTTTGATCGGTTTTCGATTAACTTAGAACTTATTCACAGATTTAACGCAAATAATTGCGTGAAGGTGGCTTATCTACTAATTTGGATATTAGAGGGTAAAGACTTACGCTGATTTTGGACTTGTTCTTAGTATTGACATTGTTCTGGAGCTACGAGTTGTTTAAAGAACGGGCCTTAACAGTGGCATACTTCACAAATAAGTATTTTATTGAAAAATCGTAGATACTTAGTCACACTAATCTCCTTGAAAAAGAAGTGGCTTTGGGTTAGATAAAAGTAATCAGGCTTAGTAATATTGTAGAAATTTGGCCCTTCATGTCGAGTGAGCAACACCAGGGCGCGTATATCAGAAGGGCTCGAGGTAGTACAAATGCTTGTTGGGTCTGCCAGCCGATCAGGGGTGGCTTAATAAGTAGTGTTACTCTTTAGAAAACCGGGCCAGTAAGGAGTGCGGATTCAATACCCACCTCAAGAACTCTATATATACCTAATAATCAGCCATTGAGCAAAAGTTAAACTGTTTAGTAGTCGACCGCGACTATCCATTTTTAGTAACGTCGTCAGCCAATCGTTCACGGGTTGTTTAAATACTGGCACGCATTAGCGTAATTCTAAGGACCTAGGTTTGGGTACTCAAATAAACGTACGTCGGCAGCCAATGGGTGTTGGTCGTATCAACCTCACAAGAGGCAAATTTGAAGTAACTAATAACCTTGCCTTAACGACGTTAACGCTAATAGAGCAAGGAACAAGTTTGTCCAAGGTGCTAGTGGCCGCGTTAGTTACAACTTCTAGTACTGGCGAAAGTAACCGGTGTGTACAAGTTTTATCAGAAACTATCGGCATTAAGAACAATACCGCGTGTAGATACCGGTGGATAATCAGTGCTCAAACAGCTATGCATACTGCGTGTAAAAGCCGACAGGTTTTAGTTGTTCAATCGAGTGCCCTAACATTTTATTTTATTATAATAAACATTGTTCTGGTGTTCAAATATTTAAAGTCGCGAGTGCTTCGGAATTAGCCAGGCTTCAACGCGAAATATACGGCAGAAATGCTGCTCACGAAAAAGAAGAACGCGCGCTATTCGAAACGTACTACCGGTATACTGCTGGCCACACCTCGGACCGCACATTCTTCGGTGACTAATCCCGTCCTCATTTAATATCCGATAGCCGTCATCAGAAAATCACCATCCAACCCCTACCCCCAATCAAACTTTAAAATATAACATAGTGACTACGATTTTGTGTAAAAGTGGTATATACAAATTATCAACAAAATAATTAGGGGTCAGTATTTTTCGAAAACCCGAAAATGAACCCCCAATTTTAAATAAGGCAAGAGCCAAACTAGAAATTACTTATACGGTAGTAACAATTATAGTCCAAATAATCAGGACGTTTTTGCGCAAGCCTGTTTAGATTGTAAAATATTAAAATGCCACTTCAGAGAACACCATCTTGTACGACAACTCAGAAAGAATCGACATCAAAGAATGTCGAAAATGCGCAAGAAACAACGACAAAGCCGATCACAACGAGAGATCTTGAAGAGATATATAATGCGAGTTTTATCCAAATACACCGTACCCAAAAAAGGACCAACAGCAGCGACACAAAAAAGGCTTACAAGAAGCGTATACCGAAACGTTCCAAGAAGAAGCAAGTATCGATAAATTGTTCGCAAGAACAGAAGATCGAGAAAAGAAATTCGAGAAACGATACAAAGATTACAACATCGAAAAGAAAAGCAACTGCAATTCATAAAAAAAGCATGCAGCCCTGACTAAAGAACTTCAACAAATATGTCAGAGTTTCGATCAAGACGAACCGGAGATTGCAGCGGCACAACCACGAAAAGAATCGCAAGGTACCGAAGAAGATGAATGAATTATATTACAACAAGATGAAGAAAGACAACAACGAATTCGAACAACGGGACAAGAGCAAAACGATCAACGACCGAAAGTCATAATACAAGGCAAAGAATACTACGGATTCTTTGGTCTGGGTCAAGCATATTCGGCTCCGAACAACGATAAAGAGTCAGAGCAAGTGCAACCGATAACGAGTACGGTCGAAGATCAAGGAACGGTCAGTGTAGAACGGGGTACAGTCGATATCCAACAAGTACAAGAACAACAACAACGACGATCGAATATATATAATAAAGCAACCGCGGCGGCAAACCAAACTCAAATTGGAGCAAATAAAATTCAACCTGGTGCGAATCGAATACAACTCATGGCAAGTCAAAAGCGATACGGTGCAAGTAATAACCAATTCGGTGCAATACAAACGCTAGCCGATGCAAACAGAAATAAAATCGACACGAATTACGATCAATTCGTACAAATAACCAATTCGGTGCAATCTAAATACCATGTAAAGAAAGCCGAGACCTAATCGATGCAAACGATGATCAATAGGGTACAAAGCAAGACCCAGTTAGTGCAAATTGAAGACAATTTAACGCAAATTCCGATCAATTCGACGTAAATTATGATCAGTTCGGTGTAAGTAAAGAAATAATCACTGTAATCCAAACACGATCCAACGCAAACCGAGATCAGTTCGATTCAAATTACGAGCAACCCAGCGCAATTAAAGAACAAACTGGTGCAAACCAAAGCCGACTCAATGCAAAGGGTGACCAACCCCACGCAAACTGCGGTCAATTCGGTGCAATGCAAACCGAAATCAACTTAATGAAAACCAAACGCAATTCGCTGAGAATCAAGACCAAAACTATGTGAATGAAATCCAATCTGATACAGATCAGAACCGATTCTGTGCAAGTAAAGAACGAACCAGTGCAAGCCGAACGATGAATACATGGAATCAAGTATACAAGATTTCTACGCAACAACAAACTTCGGTACAACTCAAAAAACGAGTGGACGCAACCAATCGCAAGCTCCATACGTAACGATAAATTGCGGTGCGTTCCAAACAATGATCATATGGACTCGAGCTCAAACCTTAGCAACCGGTGCAATACGAAACGATGCGTACGGGTATTACGGAGCAACACCTGTAGTCTCACAGTGCAATCACATTCCACTCGCGGGAAGAAACTCGATGATTAATCCCGGAGGGAGTACCATTAGCAACTACAACGCTGTACATGTGTCAACTGAACTAACCGCAACAAACAATGATAAAAGCGAACCAAATCAATAACGAAAGGTAACAAAACAATGAACTGAGGACAATGAACCAACAATTGATGGAAGCCCTGGATGGCATTGACGACGAACAAGCAGTATTGCGAGTCCTGAAAGCAGAGATGAGCGGGAAAGCGGAGGAATATTTGCTCACCGACCGGACCCGCCACGTTTTCTTGACAACTTTCAGTTTCAATTGTTGACGGCCAGGTATGAGCCGCCTTGCTTATGGCGGCTGTTATCGTACATCCATAGACCGAAAGGAAATATTCTGCGGCGGACCTGGGCATCAATGGCGCGAAATACTTGGAAGTCCTGATAATGGAGAAGGTTAAAGGACTACGCGAATTGGTCAACAAGTTCAAAGAAAGATCCGACGTGCCAACGACATTGACGAATCACATGAACAAGCTACAAAGTCTACGACAAACGGTAACGGTGAAAGATTTCATAGATGATTTATGGGTTTACGCATCACGACAGCTCACCGCGACAGGGATACCCGAATCAATCGTCGAAGAAGTACTCAACTCTGCGTTGATCACAGGGTTAAAGAACTAACCCGAAATTGATTGTGCGTCACGAAAGAAGAGACCTTCGCAACATTAACAGAGAAAGCCGAAGAGGTGGAAACCCTCGATCAACATATGGCCCAAGGATTACAAAGGACCAAGGTCAAGCGAGTGTTAATCTAACTGGACCACGTATGGGTCAACAGATATGGCGATCGAGAGTACAAACACCACAATCGCAATGGTGCCCGCAACGACGGAACAATCGGCCGATCCAAGTACTCCAACCTCACCAGCAACAAATAGTGCAACCATGGAGGACGCCGATGCCGATAATCTCAACGCAATCCGATAATGACTTATTAACAAGCGGTACAACCACACTATGTACAAGTGCAAATGCAAAAACCGATACCGCAAATGATGAACACGATGCAAGCACCACAACCATCATTACAACCACAAATAATTTGGCAATAGCAACAAAGAATGTCAGTACCGGTGGCAAATCAACAACGACAGAACCGACAAACGGCGATGAATCAAACAGGACCAAGGAACAACTATTGCTTGAGGCTGAGCCATATAACAGAGCAATGCACTTTAAGAAGGCATAATACAAGAGAAAGCCGAATTGGAATTCAACAACAAAGTCAAAATCGATATAGAATACTACAAAGCTGACCGAATCAAATAAACGAAATCGACCATCAAAATCGAGTAGGATGGAAAGGAAAGAGAATACTCAAAAAGAATTTGAGAAGATTGAGGATATATATATCAGTGATGAAAAGAAAGAAATAATCATGGAAGTGAATTAAGTGTACCAATCGAAAGAACACAAACCGTGTAGTGACCCAACAGTCCTGTCAAGGTACTATATCGACCATACCCCAAAGGAAGCAAAAACTCCGAGGTCTGGTCGATACGGGATCACAAATAACGATTGTCAGCGAATAACAATACGAAAATTATTTCGAACACCTGCCGCTCAAAGAAACTGTCTTATACGCAGTTGGATATAATGGAGATTTTATAGAAACAGTGGTGGAGTATTTCTTCGTACAAGTCTACCAAAAACAAGTACGGAAGATACGATTCATCAGCAACAACAGATAGAAAAGAAACTATCGCCCCAAAAAGTAATACCTAACTCTCAATGACGATAGATAAAAAGGTGATCATCCATTTGAAATCTCAGGAGAAACTTCGGAAGTAGAAGATAGCGTACTCGAACTCTTCAATGAAGAAAAACAAACCGAGGAACCACTAATAGAAACAGGACAAAGATTAGAACCAAACGAACGACAAGAAGAAAGAATAGAATCGGAGGAAGAACTAGATCAATCCGACGAACCCGAAAAACCTGAAATAACCGAGGCCGAAATGTACTCACAATACTTTCGGCTAGAATCAGCATGCACACCAAAGAACTGGTGCGCGCGCAATGCGAATATGCATGTATCCATTCATTCAAATACTACAACGAAAACAGTGCATTTTTCGATACGGCACCCTAATTTGAAAAGAAATGGATCGTAGCGCATGAACATCAATTCATTATCTTCGGCGACATTCTATACCGATTACGAAGGAAAGATCGACCACAACAAACCGAACCATGGGAATTCCAAATCGTGGAACCTCCCGATTTTCGACATCCGTTATTCGAAATGTATCATACGTCGACGTACGGCGGACATTTGGGATTCGCGAAGGTATGGTCAAAGATAACAAGGAAATTCTTCCGGTCTAGTATGACCCGTGACTTACGACAATATATTGAAAAATGTATCCCGTGTGCTCGATTCTGTCAAGGGCCGAAACGAAGAAACCCAGTCCAACCGATCAAGGCCCTAGAACCATTCCCCGTGCTATGTATCGTCATCATTGCACTTTGACAACCAACTCAATCTGGTAATAAGTACATTATCTGTTTTATGTATGATTTCGCGACATGGCCCGAAGCGTTTGCAGTATCAACCAAACAGCTAGTTCGATTTCATCGAAAGAATCATATGTGGACATGGAGTCCCTCGAGTAATGCTAACCGATCAATGTCTCTGCCTCACCACTGAGAATTTCACGAAAGAATTGGCGCAAATTAAAACAAAGAAAGTATATTCGGCGCCAGGTCATCATCAAGTTATTGGATTGGTTGAAATATAGAATCAAACGCTTAAAGCGATGCTCAAACCGACAACAGAACTAGCCCCTGACAAATGTGACGAATTCCTCAAACCATTATGCTTGGCGTATCGAGCAGCAGTAAACGCATCAACTGGGCAAACATCATTTTTCTAATTATATGGTCGTGCCTCCGATTTACCGGGCCAAAATCAGGTTCACGGATATTTAAAAGCAACTACAGATGAAGGATACGCGCCACAATTAATAGAAAGATTACAATAGTTTCGAACCAAGTTCGGAAAAACTGTTCCTAACCCACAAACAATATAAACTACGTTTCTATCGTAGGGCAAAGAAAAGAACATTTGGTAAAATGTAAGGTCGGTCGAACCTGACCGGGTTCGTTTACTCGGCGACCCGAAAGGGGTCTGCCCTCCACCTAAAACTTCAAGCTTTTATGGCTCAAAATTCCTTCCTTGTATTTTAATAATTTCAGCTGTACAAATAGAGGCCCCTTAGGCCTTCCATTTGCGCTTTTAAGCCTGGCAAAGCCTAGGCCCGTTCAAAAATTATAACAAATACAAACACGAGCAGTGCTAAAGCCACTCAGGTTTAACACAAGTTTCATAGATTTCGTTTCTCCATAGATAGTTTCATAGTTAGGTTTCGGTTTAGCTTTGGTACAGTATTTTCCAAGCTGTCAGCTTTGTATTTAGTTTTTCTTGCTCTCTTTCCGTGTATTGACATCAACGCACCACAACTGTATCGGAGTAACGAAACTCCGATATGCTGCCGTCCTTAAGAAATTAAATTTACCAGGGTTGGTAAATTTGATTACAAACGCTAAAGATTTTGGTAAAAAAGTTGACGATGTAGTTAGATGCGATATTGGGTCCCGGCCCGAAGGACCAATTTTTGAGCGGACCGTTGACCCGGTCCTAGCAAATTGAAAGTTTAGGTCGAAGCCAGCCTCTGTGCAAAATTTCACAGAGACGGATGGTAAATTATCGAGAAAATCGGATTTACGGGTCTGCGCCACCATTTTAATGGATTGGGCTAAGGAACTCTCTCGAGGCCGAGGAGCCGAATAGCTTAGGAACTTCAAATTCAATAGGAAACTTTATTACGGTCATGAGATCCTCGCATCCGACGTTTACGGATCCGCCTTAATGAGTAGAAAACCGTCAGAAATGCTAGAAAAAGTCAATAGAAAATTGAGCTCTTTTCGAGAGCCATTTTTACGTCGAAAGAACGAAAGTATAAGTATCGTTAGGATAGTGCCGATGACCCACAAGGCATCGCCACTGATAGGCTTAGTCTCAAAATAGATTTTTGCCTAGCTGGATATAATTTTAACCCCTGCTCCCATGTTCTGAACTTGAGGTAATTTCATACAAATCATAGTTCATAACTACACAATTTATACCGAGTAACTTGATGGAAAAGATTTAGTTGCTATTTCGCACAAAGGTAACCCGTCTAAGTTGTTCTCCAACATTACAGTTGTATTATCGCTCGTAGCGGTGATGAGCGATCTAAAGCGATTGTCATATGGATTTTACTTAGAGAAATCGCGTTAAGACATCCCGATAGTTAAGAAATTAGTTAAATAAGTTAATAATTTTAACTCGATGGAGCTTATGGAAATTGGAGATAGCCCCAGAGCGGTTCATTGCTTCGGCAGTGGTGCACTTGCAAGCTCATTTGTAGCATTCGCCGTTTTCAAGCAAAGATTAATTGAGTATTTAATTCTCCAGCTTAGGAATTTAAACATAGGGCGAACCAAGAAATTAGTCAAGCTTTTGCAGACCCATATATAGTGTCACCGCATTGAACCGTTAATTATTGTGCTCGTGCGACGGCCCTTTTTGTCGAAGTTGGATGATAAAATTTGCACATAACACACTTGTGAACCCTTAGACCCGCATCAAATTTTAGAGCAATACCATTAGTCGAATTGCTTATGAGCGCCGAGTTACGTTTATACGATCGTTATTAGCAATGAAAATTAAAGGCCGACACAGTGCCTTTAACCCTTTCGTAAGTGTAGGAAGAATCCATTTGAAACTCTATAATGGACTAGATAAATATATGCTGTAAATGAACCACATACCACCCAGGAGACCTGGACGTGGAGCACCCGAGTTAGTATTTCCTAATTTAGTATTTACGGATTTCTTTTTTTTACCACTTATGCTTCGGCCGTAGTTTTTCGTCAGAATTTAGTTCTTCGTGAACCCCGATTGAGACTCAAAATTGCCGATTTAGCATTTTTTCCTGGACCCGGCTCGATCCAGCGCCTTCTTCAAAAGTACAAATTTGGCCCTCAAATTAAATTATCAATATTCCTAGAGTTGATAAGATACAGTGAATGTACACAACATAAATTTTAGTTGTAATTTTGTGTTAGGAAAATCTGAAAAAACTAGCAAATTCGGTCTCAATCTTTTTGTACCGGCACCTCTAAGCCGCTTCGGAAAGATCTACCCTGCCTATTTTGAATCTATTCTGGTTCATAATCGTAGACAAGAAAATGTCCACTTTCGGAATATATATTTAGGTTGCAAATCAGTATAGAATTAAGCCTCAAATTCGCATTTTTGTTACCATATTTGAAAAACGATTTTATAGGAACCTGAAGCTACGATTACCTTGTTGTACACTGTATTAGGAAAAACTTTTTGTAGCTGCGATTGTAGTTCATTCATACGTATGCGTGTGAGAAAGAAAACGTTACGCCGTCGTACCCGAAATAAAAATTCTAGGAGTCCTACCCGTCGTAAACTCACAAACTTGCACCTATGTTAACGTATATTCTTGCTGACATTGTACCCATGTCGATTGTTTAATGATATCTTTACTGATTTATTGTAACCTTTTATATCTTGTTCATTACTTTACTGTGTCTATCATTCATGTATCTCATAATATAGCCGTTGATTAGGGTGAGCAAAATCAAACCCAAAACCACACTGTTTACGCTTTGACCCGCACATCCGAAATTATCCGTTGTTTTTCGCCTTTAGCTTATTTGAAACGAATGTTTAACCAGAGTACCATAGTAGTAGTATCGAGAGTAAGGTAAGCGCAGCTGTCGTTATGAAGATATAGGTCACGTCGTAATTTGAACCAGCTGTGAGGGTTCCATGAAAAAGGCATTGGCTCCGACATGCCCCATGTGTTATCCCTCCGATTCCCTAATAGCGTAACGTACTGTTGTCGCATCGATTGTATTATCTGGTACGATACACTCATGTCTATATACGATTTTGACTTGTCAACAAATACTAAATTAAAGCCATTGGTGTCCGTGTGTTTTTACTGACCATAATAGCGATACGTACTGAAGGGGTTTGAACTCCGTTACCCCTATAATCACCGACCCACTTTCAGATTTGACATGCAGAAGAAGCAAGCCTTAGCGTGTCTCGCCGATTCCTATTTATTTATTTATTATTATTAAGTGAATATGACATGTACGACCTAAGAAAGAAAATTATTACCCGAAAATGAACTTTCGCTGAACGTCCAAACAAGAAACCACGCAATCCGACGTTAAACGTCTAGGGATTTGTCGGACCCTAGTGTGAGCCACTGGCTAAATAAACTAATCGTTCAGGAAAGTAGAAAATCAGTCAATCCGAATACTTATCACACTTCCAGGTGGAACGATGATAGGGAATAGTGATATGTTTCTTTGGCCTGTGTGCAGGTGATGGACCCAACCTCCTTAGGTACCTCAAAGGTAGTAACGCTTATGCTACATGCGCAACCGATCCGGCAAGATCAGAACACATCCTGTGAAGCGCTCCTGCGACTTGCTAAACTCCGTAGTCCCTTGGAACTGACCCGAACCAGAAATTAAAGACTATAAGGTTCGCCCTCAAAGTTGCGATAGCCGGTGTCATGTGGGCTTTACGTTTTGGCATTGCGTAATGCAGCAGCGTCATGTGTTACAGTAGCAATACTACAAATATCGTATCAGGTTCCAAGCGCCCTGCACAGGAGGAGGGAGTGTAACCAAATGTTTTTTCGTTCTGCCCAATTTTCACCTAGTTTTCTGGTAATGTTCTGCTTAAAATTTGCCAGCGCTTGTGTTATAGTGCCTCAAGGATAAGTATGACTAAGGTTAGGGGTCCTACCATTAGCGGGAAGTAAGCCCTATACCAATGATATGTGTGTATATGACCAAAAATTTTCCTCGTTCTTCTCAATTTTTCCTCATAATGTTCCTCATTTCCCTCCATTTTTCTTTACCATGTTTGTAATTTTTAGCCGCACCCTGCGAAAGGGATTTAGGAGCCTAAGCGTGGTAAATATAGTTTACGGTAAGGGTCGTCCTATCCTTAGGAGGAGGTAACACTATCACCTCTTATGATATCTGGATAGCCATGATATATGCATATACCAGTGAGTAACTCGATTCGAAATTAAGCGGACCAGGAATTGAAAATTTTAGCCGTGTTTTATAGTAATGTGTTTTGTCAAATATGAACTATCGTTTTCTTTAGATTTCCAACAAACAGTATTCGTACAGTAAGCTAAATGAATTACAGGCTGTTGTTCCTTTCCGTCACGGTACTGCTTATTTGTCTTGTTGTCGGGCAAAAGAAGATCGCGGTTAGTTGATAACTAGTTTAATGCTTTAAGATTAAATACAGAATTTCGCCTGAAATAGCTCATTTATTAATAGACTGCCATGAAAAAACGGTGTTTTACGATGGTTGTAGTAAAAATTACAGTCTTCCGGAATAATGGGACGACGGGGACAACTTCTAAACTCTTCACTGATTCATTTCCGACACAGGAATTTTTATCCACTACCAAAAACGCTTTGCTGACTGGAAATTCCATAAAACAATATCGACGCATAAATAAACAAATCTGCAGTGCTTGGTGCTGAGCATATGCTTAGAATTTCAGTTTAAGCGGTTGTCATCGATGTACGCGTATTTAGGACAAGCAAAACTGCATTTAAATTAATGGCGTAATCTATCTTAAGTTAACGTTTCCACTATACGTACTCACGAGTATGTGGAATGAAATATATAAAACAAGAATAGCAATTCACAATTTTTACTGACGCAGCTAAGTTGTACGAGACTGACCCTGTATGGAACTTTTTTAAATTGGCGAACTGATAGGGTTTAGGATTTTGGCCTGTCCACAGTCTTCCGCAAAGCGTGGGGGGAAACTTCAGGGGCCCCCATGTTTATTCTTGGGGAAATTTCAAAGTGGAGGGGAATAAATTTTGCTTAAAAATACTAAATATTTTCATATCTTTATGTATATATAGTTTTACTGCCGTGCATGTATTTTCAAACTATAAAACGACGTTTTAGCCTCATAAGTAGTTTTAATCAATGTTTAAAAAAATAATTTGCGAGCAAAAAGTATAAATTTGCTGACAAAAAATTTTTGAACTTTACTTGAACATGGTGGTTTTGGACAAGGGTGGGGGACTGATATGGGGAGCATCTCACGAACATAGATAGATTTAGAAATTGGGGGCCTCCTGCTCCCCCCATTGTGGACAGGCCAGGGATTACTTCTCCGTTGTATTAATGGAAGCTGAGGAAATGGCTGTGGAACTACCGATCACGTAGTGTTTCATAGTCGTATAGACTATGTCATAGTGATAAGACCACCATAACATAATATCCCGACTATAAGGTTCGTGATTCTTCGTCCTCCAGAATTTTTGTCATGAATCGAGCACCTCCAGTTCAGAACTGGGAGATTTTCCCAGGGGGTACGAAATGGATGTTCCTTTGGTTTGAACCGGAAGGCCCTCCGACTTCGAAATCTAAAAATTTTCAAAATTTAATATTTTTCAGAGAAAACGTTAATTTTTGTTAAGGTTAAACACAACATTTCAACCAAATGTTTGTCTAAATTAATAAATTTTTTTACTTTAGAAAGGGATTTTTGTGAAAAATTTTCTCATTTTTTCATGTCCACTGAGATGTTTTACGGGAAGTTGGAACACTACATCTACGTGTGCAGGGCATGGAAGGAAATTAAGTGAAATATATATATATCAGGGAGTAACCGGAATTCCGGTTCCGGTTCCGGCGAAAATCGTGTTCCGGTTGCGGTTCCGGCAAAGGGCAAAAACCATACCGGAACCGGAATTCCGGTTTAAAAATTTTGTTTGAAATTTTCCACGTTTTTTGCTTTATCCTGTAATCCAAACATATATAATATATATTATACAATGATCAGTCAATACAACCAAGCAAAAGAAAAGATTAACTAACCAATTTGCCGTGTAAAACGTAAGTTGGGCACATAATTTGAGCAGGAATTTTTCATAATAACCTGCAGGAGTTTGTTAAATCAAAGCCAGGTCGATGCTTGTAGCAGCTATTTCACATATTCAGAAGTCTGCGGGGTACGTTCGAATTATACCGGTCCAACTCCGTAACAGAGTATGGCTTACGTAGAAGTACTTAGCCTACGCTTGGCAAACATAAATTGCGTCAAGCACCAGCCGGTGCTGGATTTAAACTTTTGTAAATCAGGTGAAATTGAAGTAACGTTATCTGCAACGCAAGCAGAAACTGCTTCCTTGGCAATGAACTGTATTTATTGAAACTGTGCGAGCAGCATCACAGCGTGTCTCATTTATAGCATTTTGATTAGAAAGTTTATCATTATCATCTGACTGATGGGCACTGTTTGTCCAACGCTAGCCTAAACAGTGTCTCTAGACCACTAATCAGAAGTTATCTTCTATTATTTTTTCTTAGAATCATATAAACCAATAATTTTAAGTTTGCTACAGAAAAACATGCAACAAACGTATGTGTAGTAAAGGGAAGGCGACTGCAGACAGATCGAAGTATGATTCTACGCTCCAAGCTTTGTAAGCACATTCGATTTGATGCAGTATACGCAATGGTGTATAGTGGAAGACATTTTTTTGCTCTGTAATGTCAAAGTAAAACCTACATATTTGATTGATAAATAAACATTATCGGCAGCTTCCTCAGTTCTTTTTAAAAGTTTCAGAAAGGCAAATTGGTTAGCAATGCATTAAGTTTAATGTAAAAGTTATTTTAATGTATTTTAAATCCACTATACCTTCATTTCTTCCATCATTCTGTTTTATCATATATAAATTTCGAAGACCAGGTTCCGGATCCGGTTTAAATGGACGGTTCCGGTTGCTGGTTCCGGTTCCGGTAAATTTTGGTTTCGGCTCATCCCCGATACACACACAGATTTGAGGGAGAAACCCCGGAATTCCGGTTCCGGTTGCGGCGGAAAATCGTGTTCTGGTTGTGGTTCCTGCAAAGAGCAAAAACCATACCGGAACCTGAATTCCGGTTTAAAAATTTTGTTTGAAATTTTCCACGTTTTCGCTTCATCCTGGGTTACGAACATACTTAACAGGACTATATTATACAATGATCAGCAATACGTAACTGAACGAAGAAAGAGAACATAT
>JASANE010028114.1:0-45111 GCA_030248225.1 Trileptium ribeirensis
GTGACGTGCTAGCGTTCGTGCTGCTGCTACGTGTGGTGATATATCATACATGTTCAACATTCAAAATCCCCGCGGGGTTGTCAGGGCCTCGGAGGGAGGTCGGCCTTCGGCGTCACCAGGCTGGGTCAACGGGACGCTAAAAGGCGGTCCCCTTCGGAGTTTCCTAGAGGAAATCATGTTCTCCTTTGGGTTCGGCGCCTGCGGCGTCGCCAGGGTAGCGAGGTGTCGGTGAGGTCGGTGCTTTACACCTGGGAGTCTGGCGTCTCAAGAGTGATAATTTTTCCTCTCTCTCCTATGAGCATGTATGTTGATTATATATATAATATTCTATGTTTTTTTAGTTACAACAAATTCATTGTAATTTTTACAACGCAAGTCTTGACCTCGCATGCTTGAATACATGAAGCTTCGTTCACAGTGTTCAAGCCAGATATTTTTTAGAATCAACTGTTGGATTTTTTATTTTACTATACCTACGTGTGTGACCGAGTCATTTGTATGCCATTTTATTTTATTTTTTTGCCCTTTCTTTGTATTGCTTTTCCTGGAGCGCTGAAACAAGCTGAGCGATTTACTCATCTCCGGCGTCTCGTGTATCATTTCACTATACCTAAGTGTGTGACCGAGTGATTTGTATGCCATTATATTTTATTTTTTGCCCTTTCTTTGTATTGCTTTTCCTGGAGCGCTGAAGCAAGCTGAGCGATTTACTCATCTCCGGCGTCTCGTGTATCATTTTACTATACCTACGTGTGTGACCGAGTGATTTGTATGCCATTTTATTTTATTTTTTTACCCTTTCTTTGTATTGCTTTTCCTGGAGCGCTGAAACAAGCTGAGCGATTTACTCATCTCCGGCGTCTCGTGTATCATTTCACTATACCTAAGTGTGTGACCGAGTGATTTGTATGCCATTATATTTTATTTTTTTGCCCTTTCTTTGTATTGCTTTTCCTGGAGCGCTGAAACAAGCTGAGCGATTTACTCATCTCGGGCATCTCGTGTATCATTTTATCTGAAAGCACAGTCCAATAATCATCATTTTGGGGGAACTAATTATATTCAACACGAATTTTAGTTGGTAGAATTTTAAAAAGCGCAATTTGAGTTAAATTTTTCATTGTTTTGTTCTATATGTTTCGCATATTCCTAAAAAGAATCTAGTACCTTTATGTCTGCGAGACATTGCTTGAGTTGTACAAAACAATTTCGCCTCCATAAATTTTCCCACAAAATTGTACGACTTTTATCAATTTGTTAAAACTAACGTTCAAAGAGCAACAGTTTACAGATTTTTCGCATAGGACGTTGAACGCCAATTTTTTTTGCTACAAACAGATAATTGCAAACATTTATGTCAAAGTTTTAAAATGTTAAAATATATCTAAATACTTCCCAAAAACGCTACAAAACTTGTTTGCACCACTATCTCGCAGCAATTTTACATCACATTGCTACTGTATTTCTAATCGTATTTGCTTGTCACAATGTGATAGTATATATTTTAGTATTCTGTGTTTTCAAAGTGGAGTATAACTAATAGCATCACGAAGAGCGTGTTATAGTAATTACATTAGATTACACCAACATGTCAAAGACAAATATGTTTGCAAATACAAAGGACCTGTCTCGGTTTTACCTTAACACTTTATTCGGACGAGTTTTTCCGGTCCGTAGTCTGTTTTCTGTATTTTTTCTTATCAAAACTTCGTCTTGGACAATCAGTTCCGGAGGCGATTTTTTGACTCATTGTGCGCATACGGCGGTATAAATATGTGTAAAACAGGTATTAAGAGTTTCCGCATATTGACAATGGTTTACACAATATTGACAAGGACACACATTATTGTCCTCCAGTGTACCTCGAAACTCCATGTACTTATTTTACAGTCTGAGAGTGAATTTTTAATTTTATTTTCGTTTTAGCTCCAAATCTGCCAGTGAGCCTACCTTGGAAACCAGTTTAACACAAACATGGATTTCTAACAATTAGTTTTACGCGGCCGATTTTCTCGATCCAATTTTAAAGTACCACATAATACCTAAATCCCCCTAAATTTTTACTTTTGACGCTAAATTATTGAAGAATCGAAGCTGTCATATTTTATCGTATTTTTTGGTCCAATTATTAAAAGCAAACTTTTGGTCTAACCGTGCAAAGCTGCAAAGCGATGGCCGTATTTCACCTAAAATTCATTGGTCTGGCACGTAGTCCAACTCATTCGACATTCAGACACTTCTGTCATTCTCTAAAACGTATCAAAACAAATATAATTACACTTTTAGAGGTAGGATCCTTGAAAAGAAAACTTGCAACGTGTCGTGCTTTAGGCCATTAACACATTTTAGCGTCATTTTTTGGTCTGGCACGTAATTCAACTCATTCGGCATTCAGACACTTCTGTCATTCTCTAAAACGTATCAAAACAAATATAATTACACTTTTAGAGGTAGGATCCTTGAAAAGAAAACTTGCAACATGTCGTGCTTTAGGCCATTAACACATTTTAGCGTCATTTTTTGGTCTGGCACGTAATCCAACTCATTCGGCATTCAGACACTTCTGTCATTCTCTAAAACGTATCAAAACAAATATAATTACACTTTTAGAGGTAGGATCCTTGAAAAGAAAACTTGCAACATGTCGTGCTTTAGGCCATTAACGCATTACATACAGTTTAGCGTCATTTTTTGTTATGTGAAATCCTGTCAGCAACGCGTAGCCCCCAGAGTACATCATATTATATTAATTTCCACTATTCAGCTAACTTATTAATTATTAATTTGGAACACGGTAACGGCCTTAGCCTACGAAACAATGCACCCTGAGCAATGCTTTAAATCTGAAGCTTATATAACACGCATTTGTGGCACAACGCTGTGGTGAATCCTGTTTTGGTTCAACTGCTCAAGATATATTTTGTCATGATTCATCCAAATTACTAATCTCTGATAAGTAGGTTGTCTGGTACACTTGTCAAATTATTAAAAAACAAGATTACTAATGAACATGTGGAGCACATGACAAATTCAGTGTAATGTAAAGTTGGTTTCGACTTAGGCTCAGATTTTAAAGTTTACATTTACCTGGATTTTCATAATGGTTTTAAATTATCTTTTCTTGTTTTTTTACAAATTCAGTATCTGTAAATACTAGAGCCGATCGATCCGCAATTGAAAAATACATTTTTGACTGTTTGGCTTGAGACGAGCGAGAGCTTGTCAACTTGTTGAACCATACTGACTTATGAACATATATACGTTGTTGAGAACATGCATGGAAGTTATTAGCTCGCATTGATGCCACATAACATTTTACTGCCATCGATTTAGAAACGGTCTTTGGGTTATGTATCAGAAGTAGGAGTATACCATGGCGTAGTGATCAGAATTTGTATCACGTCAGCGCTGACTTGAACTGGCATACGAAACATACAGACCTGCGATGTATTTTAAGCAAATCCATATTGAAAATTAAACCACATTTTGCAGCTGGCAAATGCGATTATTTCTTAGACCTTTTTAATGGATGTACATTGCTTTTCGCTGTTGTTGCAATATTGCACTACTTATCAGTCACGATAAGACTCATGCACATCGTTCAAATTATGTCATGCAGCAAAACAAACTTCCTTAATATTACCAAGAGTGCATTAGGGAAGAGTATGACACTTTCCTGCGCTCATGTATTAGCCCGTGTTTGATGTCGCAGGCGTCTTCGGTCTGACCCCCAATTTCTGGGGGGAGGGGTGGGTGGGTCGGAACCCCACCCTTCCCCAGTTTTTTGGGGGGTCGGTCGTTCAAAAGCTTATCAGCAGCTGCTTTTGAATCGATCCCCCCAGAAATTGGGGGTGGTCAGGTTGAAAACGTCCGCGACATCAAGCACGGGCCAATACATGAGTGCAGGGAAGTGTCATATTCTTCCCTAATGCACTCTTGATATTACGCACTCATCCAGGTGAACGATCGAAATTTATGATGGCCTAGCTTGGCTATATGTTTATCTAGGGGAGTCGAACTGGATTATGTACATATGTGTCACGCACAGTTCAACTAGACTGCTGAAATTAGCAAGCCGAAGTATTTTCTTCAGCCGTCACGACATGTATATATGCGCAAGAAATCGTGCAGAGATTTATAGTTTGAGTGATTATAGATAGTTAAGGTGGACTCCAGGTTTAGTCATAACAGGCTTGGCTACACTATCGGACTGTACCAGAAGAGTTCGACTGGGACTTACATTTACCTGAACTGGTTCAGTTAGACGTATTCCATAATGAATACAACGCCCATGCCTCGTATTGTAAAAGTTGCATTATGAGCATCCTGTACAGCAGTCACAGATAAATTTTTGCAATCAGCAGGTGACATCGAATTTTATTTACAAGTATAAACATCCATGCGAGCTTTACTTCGTTTTAATTGTTTTTCAAATACACTATTACTACTTAGATTTGTGTGCAATAAACATACTATTTGTGTACAATAAATTCACAAACAAACGATTGCATTAATTAGTTTTGGCTGCTTTCTACCATTTTTTATACATATATTTTGACATATGTCAAAAAGTTTTGTTGCAGTTATACATCACTATATTGTTTCCTTATGGCTTTACTGTTTTAGAAATCAATTTGGGATAACACGAAAGTAACAACGGTTTCAGCCATAAAATAAATACAAAAAAATCTCCTAAGTAAACAAACTCAATAGTAGTTCTGCCAAAGCACATGTGTTGTATATTATTATATCGATATTCTTGCTTTACAATATCTGCCAAAATTTCCATTGTGTTGATAAACAAAAACACCGCCATTATTGATAAAAATGTATATCTATTGAATAATAATGTTAGGCAAATCCTTCAAATATAATTAAAATTATTCCCTGAGCCATACCATAGATTGATTTAGGTGTTTACACCATGGCTGTTCTTTTGTCAATTGATTCGTGGAAAAATTCGTGTTCACATTTCTGCCATTTGTATTCCCATTTTTCGGGAGGCAAACATGAGCTCTGTGATGTAACAATGGAACTTTCATACGCCCTTATGTCCATTTAGCACATTTGTCCGGCTCACCAAATGACATGCTGCATCGGATAGCTATATTCGCGGTCTATTTATGTGTTACATTATATCAGAAAAACCAATTGGTAATCGCATATTATTTAACTTGTCGCTATTTGTTAGCGGTAAGCGAATTGCTATTCTAAAATTCAAAACAGTGTGGGCGAACGGCACCTACACTATGCTATGTAGCAAATCGTGTACGCGTGCATAAGGAAAATCATGTTTTGTGCAAGTTTGTTGTTTTTCTGATCCTATCCTGACTTGACTTGACCGTTTTACACGACAGAGACGACTAATGCATCATTTACAATAAGATGCATGCGCCAGGGCCAAATTATGTCACGCGTCTAACTCAACCAGTTTGGCTGGACTATAGCTTAGCTGGACTACTATGGTACATTTTAATAGCTTAGCTACTCTTAATGTGACAAACAGGAGGTTTAGCTAGGCTCTGCATTACAAACGTAGGGTCCGGCTAAACTGGCAGTTGAGAAATTTTATTTAGTGTTGTGCTGCGTGTAATAGCGTTTTATTCTATACCATTTTCACACTAATTCTAGGTTATATATTGGTTATTAATATATATAATTAAAGTTTTAAGCAGTATGCCGCCTTTGGGGCTTTATTTAGATTTGTTTAGAAAAACGTGATGTTCGCGAACTAAATAATCTCTGGCGTAAATTATAGGGGATCAGCTGAACGCCTCGTGACAAAAGCACAGTCCGGCTGGACGGTCGCTGACAAACGCATAGCCTAACTAAGCTATTCAAAATTTTAATAGTCGAGCTGGACTGTTTGCGTGACATTGTAGCTAGCTCATTTGAACGCGTGACGTAATTAGTACCACGCGCACGCACCTTATTGTAAATGATGTATAAGTATTCGATGTAGCCGTACCAAGCAGCCAAACATTTTTTAATCTTCACAAATGTGATAACACTGAAAACTCCTGAGACATATTTCGCCAATAGAAAAACCTACCACTGCCTCTTCATTATATCTGATTTTGGCCCATTTTAAAATGAGGCGCCTAGCTGGAGGCGGGGAAGGCTGTGCCTTATTGCATTTCCAGAAAAGAAGACGCCGTAAGTCGGGCTCCCCAGGTCTCTGGTACTAGACCCTCGCAGTTTTGAGTGGCGTACTGCGTCCTTGGGCCTAACGTTATATATTTACAAAAGAATAGGTTAATGTGAGGTTCAGGGGCGGCAGCAACTCAGTCTTAGGCTTAGCGCATCCTTCATATAGGGAGCTTACCTTAGGCTAAGGATCAGGTTACGCTTAATATATTATGGACGGTACAGCCTGCATATAGCTACCGGTCGTCAGCTTGACTTTGACCTTCATTTCAATACAAGTTGCGCTTCCGCAAGGAAACCTTGTTCGATTTTCAAATAATTCTTCTGTCATATTTATGTAGCATGTACAGCGTAGTTCGTCTTAGTTTCGTTAATTGTTTTTACACATATAGAACAGTTGTATTTGATTTATCCAAAACAAATCATGATTTACCATTACGATTCATAAAACGAAGCCTATTTTATATATATAAGTATAGATATACTTGATATATTTTTAACGTAGGCTGTATCAATTTTATAGATGTCTAGGAATTATAGTACAATGGCGCCGTTATATACTGTGGGCACTAGCATATTTATATTATTCTGTCTATGTATTGTGTCTCTTGTATAATTTTTAACAATATTTACGGTTTATAATAAATAATATGAAGAGTTCATGAAGGTTTTATGAGAATTGTATTATACTTATCTCGTATCATATGAGACTCTGAGACTGAGAAGTATCATTATGAGAGTTGTATCATATTGATACTTCTCGCAATCGCAGTATAAATGCAGCAGGTATGACTCGATCTATGCTGCTGGTATGTCTCTGTGTTTGCAGGGATAACATCATTACATTTCGGGGTGTCATTCTGTCATTGAAAAATATATTTTCAATCTCTGTGTTTTGGGAATGGCATTATAACTTCCTCAAAACGTGACTGGTAGAGTTAAGATTTAGATTTGTAATACGACTTCATCAAAGCAGGCGGAATCAACTTTTGACGATTATAGCATACCCTTACCTTCCCCGAAGTGAACAATTCAATTACACCTTTCGGAACCGGGTAGTACAGATAAAATGGATTGCGTTATATCCAGCGCATTTATGTGGTGATGGCGAACGGTATCATGCTCTCCCCAAGAAACCATGTTGAACTGCTAACAAAAAAATATTAAAAGCATATTTATAATAAATATCATTTGGGGAGAGATTCTGCTCGGAACGCATGGTTATTCACTGAATAGGAATGAATCGAACAGTTAATTTTTCACTAATAGATTCATTGCTGTCGTTTCCTACTGTTTCGCTTTCGCTAGATGCTCGAAATGCCAGTCGAAGTTGTCTTGTCAAACCTAACGTCGTTTTCGGTGTGCAGAACAACTACGCATTTAAACAAAAAAACCAGGCAGGTACGAATCAACATACAACAGCAGTATGGAGTGTCAGTACAGCGGCTGTCATGTACTTGTGCCGTAAACATCTACGGTACTCCATTTTCCTCTCCACAACACGAAGAACTCGCTCCCCGTCGGTCTATTATCATCAGTTCCTGAATCAAGCACACAGATCGTGCAGGGGTCACTAAAATATGTTCAATCAATATATCGGTCGGCGGCGATTTGAAAACTATTCCAGAAGGAAACAAACTGCTATAATTTTGTATTCAGCGCCGATATCAGACACATGTGCCTTGAACATTTCCGATAATGGAATAGTCGTCTACTCTCCTGCTATAATGAATGAAGAGCTAGCCGTATACATCTACGGTACTCCACTTTCCTCTCCACAACACAAAGAACTCGCTCCCCGTCGGTCTATTTTATCATCAGTTCCTGAATCAAGCACAAAGATCGTGCAGGGGTCACTAAAATATGTTCAATCAATATATCGGCGGCGGCGATTTGAAAACTATTCCAGAAGGAAACAAACTGCTATAATATCGTATTCAGCGCCGATATGATACACATGTGCCTTGAACATTTCCGATAATGGAACAGTCGTCTACTCTCCTGCTATAATGAATGAAGAGCTAGCCGTATACATCTACGGTACTCCACTTTCCTCTCCACAACACAAAGAACTCGCTCCCCGTCGGTCTATTTTATCATCAGTTCCTGAATCAAGCACAAAGATCGTGCAGGGGTCACTAAAATATGTTCAATCAATATATCGGTCGGCGGCGATTTGAAAACTATTCCAGAAGGAAACAAACTGCTATAATATCGTATTCAGCGCCGATATCATACACATGTGCCTTGAACATTTCCGATAATGGAATAGTCGTCTACTCTCCTGTTATAATGAATGAAGAGCTAGCCGTAAACATCAACGGTACTCCACTTTCATCTCCACAACACAAAGAACTCGCTCCCCTTCGGTCTATTTTATCATCAGTTCCTGAATCAAGCACAGAGATCGTGCAGGGGTCGCTAAAATGTGTTCAACCAATATATCGGTCGGCGGCGATTTGAAAACTATTCCAGAAGGAAACAAACTGCTATAATATCGTATTCAGCGCCGATATCAGACACATGTGCCTTGAACATTTCCGATAATGGAATAGTCGTCTACTCTCCTGGTATAATGAATAAAGAGCTAGCCGTATACATCTACGGTACTCCACTTTCCTCTCCACAACACAAAGAACTCGCTCCCCGTCGGTCTATTTTATCATCAGTTCCTGAATCAAGCACAAAGATCGTGCAGGGGTCACTAAAATATGTTCAATCAATATATCGGTCGGCGGCGATTTGAAAACTATTCCAGAAGGAAACAAACTGCTATAATATCGTATTCAGCGCCGATATGATACACATGTGCCTTGAACATTTCCGATAATGGAACAGTCGTCTACTCTCCTGCTATAATGAATGAAGAGCTAGCCGTATACATCTACGGTACTCCACTTTCCTCTCCACAACACAAAGAACTCGCTCCCCGTCGGTCTATTTTATCATCAGTTCCTGAATCAAGCACAAAGATCGTGCAGGGGTCACTAAAATATGTTCAATCAATATATCGGTCGGCGGCGATTTGAAAACTATTCCAGAAGGAAACAAACTGCTATAATATCGTATTCAGCGCCGATATCATACACATGTGCCTTGAACATTTCCGATAATGGAATAGTCGTCTACTCTCCTGTTATAATGAATGAAGAGCTAGCCGTAAACATCAACGGTACTCCACTTTCATCTCCACAACACAAAGAACTCGCTCCCCTTCGGTCTATTTTATCATCAGTTCCTGAATCAAGCACAGAGATCGTGCAGGGGTCGCTAAAATGTGTTCAACCAATATATCGGTCGGCGGCGATTTGAAAACTATTCCAGAAGGAAACAAACTGCTATAATATCGTATTCAGCGCCGATATCAGACACATGTGCCTTGAACATTTCCGATAATGGAACAGTCGTCTACTCTCCTGCTATAATGAATGAAGAGCTAGCCGTATACATCTACGGTACTCCACTTTCCTCTCCACAACACAAAGAACTCGCTCCCCGTCGGTCTATTTTATCATCAGTTCCTGAATCAAGCACAAAGATCGTGCAGGGGTCACTAAAATATGTTCAATCAATATATCGGTCGGCGGCGATTTGAAAACTATTCCAGAAGGAAACAAACTGCTATAATATCGTATTCAGCGCCGATATCATACACATGTGCCTTGAACATTTCCGATAATGGAATAGTCGTCTACTCTCCTGTTATAATGAATGAAGAGCTAGCCGTAAACATCTACGGTACTCCACTTTCCTCTCCACAACACAAAGAACTCGCTCCCCTTCGGTCTATTTTATCATCAGTTCCTGAATCAAGCACAGAGATCGTGCAGAGGTCACTAAAATATGTTCAATCAATATATCGGTCGGCGGCGATTTGAAAACTATTCCAGAAGGAAACAAACTGCTATAATATCGTATTCAGCGCCGATATCATACACATGTGCCTTGAACATTTCCGATAATAGAATAGTCGTCTACTCTCCTGCGATAATGAATGAAGAGCTACGAACGATCAGCCTTTCTTGTCTTTGAACCTTACAATTGCTCTACATCCTCGCCGGCCTCTTGACGATACTTGTTATACGATCCGAAAACTAAACCCGGCAGCACCATTTACTAAGATTAAGAGAATATCATAGTCGACTCTGCTAAAGAGTGTAACACTTGTTTACTTTTCACATTTTGTCGCCCGTGGTACTTCGTGGTCGTTTTAGCATTTTACCTCTTCACAGGTTTATGACACACTGGATGGGTTATAAACATGACTACCTCGCTCGCGTTCTGGGACCATCAAATCCAAGGTTCTCAGACCATTAAAGTGTACATTATCCATGTACTTGGATCACCAAATTTATATCATGATCATTATTTATCGTTGTTTTACTCATGACGTAAATTTGGTGATCCAAGAAGATGGACCTGATATACTTTAGCGGTCCAAGAAGCTAGGATATGGTGGCCCAAGAACGTGGGTCGGGTAGTCATGTTTATGATACACGGGGTGGGTGGTAAACATGCGGAAGGGTAAAGCAGAGTTGTACGCGGGTACGAATACTGCTGTGGAAATTATGTATCCGATTGTTCCCTTTAGTTGCCACTTTGTAGTTCCCATTATTAGGCAGTGGCCCTATCATCGATATGACCAAATTGTTCGCGTTTCTGAGTGCTGCTGAAAAGAGTGAGTGGATCGATTCTTTCATTGGCCGCCATACAAAAAGCTATGTTAGTGGGTATTCGTTCGAAAACTAAGCGATTTATTAAATCAGCGCTCTGACCAATTTCAAAATATCCTTAAGCGGAAAATCCTTCGTATAAAGTTGGCTACTAGTTGGGCGGTAGGGGCGGGTGATGAGAGAGAGTCGCTTTCTTCCTCGTGTAGCCTGGGCCACGAATGCTAAAGAATACAGTAAGAATAGTTTGAAATCGATACTGATAAACGATGCAAATATCCCGATGGTTTCACTTTAACAGTATCGCGCTTTCACAATCCAGTTAGATATGTTGAGTTGTGTCAGTCAACAACACAATTTTACAACATGCCCTGATCATCGCGATTGACATTATCTCGCCCGGAAAACACATACCCATCTCTGTCTAAAGATCCCTGGCTCAAATGCTGTTTTCGCAAATCACAATTTAACTACATATGCTATGTTAGCATATCTTGGTTTGCCCGTGTGTGAATTGTTGGGGAGCGTACCCTTCCTGAAATATACTGGCAGAGGCGCAGCGCACAGTTCGAAAGTGGAGAGGGTAACTCAAAATGGGGGTCGTAAGAGAAAATTGAAGGCGATTTAAGGGGAAAATCTTATTGTTGTCGATTTTTGCCGAAAAGTGGTAGCCGCCCCTCTCCTGCTGCACTCCTGTAAACTGGCAAGCTAAAATTTGGTTAATACTCCTGACGTATTTATGCACTTTGTACTAGCGCTAGGAGCTCAGCAACATTAGTCAAGCTTACAAGACTTGGTGACAACTTTCTGGAACTGAACTTGGACGACAGTTTCTACCAAGGTAAATCAAATAGTTAGCTTGAAAAAAATTATTTTTAATATGTGTCAATCAAGTTTACTTTTATTATAAAAGTAGGTAACTATAAGAGTGGTTGCTATCAAACCGTTGCTAGCACTGATTCATACAAGGTGGACGTTAAATAAAGGCTATACCGCTGTAAATTATAGAAATTGTATTGATCTGAATTTAATTGGATGGTGTTTTAGTTCAGTTGTCAACAGTTGATGATAAAATATCTATTTTTTGCGTTATAAATGTTCCTTATGAACTTATCTCATATTTATCAGCATCACAGCAACATCGCCGCGTTTGTCGGGCGATTTAACGCGTTGCAGGACGATCTAAAGGTTAAAATTGGAGTTTAACTAATACTAAATCCAACAAATAAATATATGCTAAGCGCCTAGATCGGTGAATTCCCAACTACTGTAAAAATTGTTGCACTTTAATGGTGTTTGAAAAAACGAGAAATAAAAAGAAAAACAAATAGCAAACCAAAACAGAATTTTTATGCTTAGCTGTCTAATAATTTGTTGTTATACTAGTAAGCCGCAAGATTATAGTGCAGAAACAAGCAGTTCAGTTTCAGCTGCTTCAGTTTGAACATAGCCAAAACGGTAAAAGGCACCATTAGGTGACCACATATTGCCCGCAAATAGCACCATTGATTAAGCATCTCTTCTATAAGCCTGTGGATTTGGTAAAAATGCGCATAGTTCTCGAATTTAGTGCACTAAAGACCAGCGGTACTTGGGAACATCTAGAAGAAGGAGTGTTAGCGTGAGAAAGCTGCGTCTGTATAACTTGCTACCCATTGATTAAGCATCTCTTCTATTCTTCTATAAGCCTGTGGATTTGGTAAAAATGCGCATAGTTCTCGAATTTAGTGCACTAAAGACCAGCGGTACTTGGGAACAACTAGAAGTAGGAGTGTTAGCGTGAGAAAGCTGCGTCTGTATAACTTGCTACCATAGACAGTTCCCAAAACCAATATAGCAGTTCGATGCATATGATCAGAGGCGTAAGCTAGATGCGAGAGGGGACCACCCCAGTTTTTCACTAAAGAAGAGCCACCGTAAAGCAGCCCCACAACGGTCCCCTAGCCAGCACCTCCACATTTGATTGCGCTCCTCTCGGTTTTGCAAGCGCCCCCCCTCGCTTCTGAATCGTTTAACCCACTGGACGTGATATAAATTCTGTTATGTATTATCCTGCCAAATTATATTTTCACTTTTCAACTTCAGTGACAGTTTTTAAATTGAAACAAGTCATTTGTTTTAAAATTTATTGTAGTATTTTATAATTATTATTTTATTTTATTACATTTATAGTAAACAAGTTATTAATCATTAAGCACGTCGTATTTGATATTGTATAGTGCAAGCAACTGGATGCGGATGCTAAGCGCTAAACACGGAGAATCATTTCATTGGCTCAGCAACATCGTGTCAGCAACATCATTTCATTTGGCTCAGCAACATTAGCTCCATATAGAACGAACTTTTTAGCAATGTAATTAGGTGAGCTCAGAGTAAAGTTAGTAGTTTGCATACGCTAAATAACAACATAGTCTGATACTACATCGGCAACGATTTCGGTCTCTGATTCCTTTTTATCAATTACATAATACTATTGGTAGAAGCAACATGATATTAGTTCAACCATTCCCATAGTATAAGAGCTAGCAGATAATTATGTTTTTTAAGTCAAAAAGGTGATCTGCTCTTGGCATAGGTTGCCCCGGCAATGTTAACAGATAAAGATTTCGTAAACGGTGAACTAATTGCTTTAGTTTTTCCCCAATTCTTTCGTTTTCATAGATATTGCTTGTGAAAAGTTGAAAACGGCACCCTAAAAAATTTCCAAAACATTTCTTGCAACAATGCAGTAGCCGTATTTAACAAACCATAGAATATCAAGCCAGGCTTATTTAGATCTCTCGTTGAAATCAGGAAATAGAGAGATCATATTTATTAGATGTTACCTTAAGCAAACCCAACTGTAACTAATTTTGTTATTTTATTACAATTCATTTTACTTCATTTATAGCTACAATATTTAACGTACATATTGCTTATAACTAGTGTTGAGAAACGATGAACGGCCAAATATTTTCCAAGATTTCGGACAAAGACCAGGCGTCAGCTAACGATCGAACGACAGCCAAAGAACTCCGCCTATTTCCGGTTGTTAAAGGCCGCGCAAATGTTCTGCCGGTAACGGCTGCAAAAGTTGTTAGTCTGCCGCCGGCCGGCCGGCCTTCCTGCCGACTGCTTTAACTGTGCGGACTTTGGCCTTCGTACGGCGTTGAACCACTAATTTAGACCAGAGAAAAAATGACATCCGGTCGCCTAATTAAGCAGGGCATTGCGATAGCAGCCGATCGGTACTGACACAATACAGTTTCAGGGAAAGGGCTCTGAATATCAATATGAAGGAATTCAACCAAGCGCAGTAAACGGCGTGAGTAACTATGACTGTAAATGGCGACAGCTAGCACAACTATTCTGAAGATACGACCGATACAAAATGCAAACACCAAAATCTATGTTTGGCATTATATCGACCTGCGTAAATCGTTTGGCAGTATTAGCAATGACAGAAGCATTGCGTTCAGTTTCTCGTGTTGGCATTCCTAGTACGTTATGTTACAATTTGAAACGCCATTATGCAAAATGTAAATCTTCGTTATTATTATATATAATAAAAGATTAAAAAGGGCGATACATGATGAACGGAGTGCACTAGGGTGATCCATTATCAACTTTACTGTGATACATGGGAAGCTATATTGTCAGTCGTCGCAAAAGGTGTTAGTTACGATCTTTCTGGCTACCGATTCTGGTTTTTAGCCTTTCCCGATGATTCGCCATTTGTTGCTAAAAACAAGACTGGCTAGGCTAGCACATGAAAAATAACCAGATGCTTGACTGTTTCAAGATGGGCAGTCTAAACCCAGATTTAAGTCAAATTTGCAACCATGCTGCTTATGACCTAATGAGTAAACGAGTAATGGCTCTGCGATAATCAACCGATTCTTAAACTCGGTAATCTTATCAAACGGCTTGGTGTTTATGATGCCTGTCATGCCATCGAAGTTCGCCTTTGAGGAAAACGAGTTGTTCCTAATGCCCATCTAATTAGTTACCAATTGATCTAAAAAGCAGCACCATTGAAACAACAGAGCGGCTATATTTCTTAAGATCTACTTTAATCCATAAGGTGCTATTTCGACTAGTTTTTGGCAGAATCGACGCTGGTTTGCTAATTGGCTTAGATAAAATTATCCAAATATCGGGGCACATGACTTTTTATTTTTGCCTCATGATACTAGGAATTGGCTATATGTATGTCTTCGTCACGCAATTTTGGACTAAAAGTATCCCAACAGCGGTTCCAATTATGCGCCTAAATAAATAGCTTTCCGAAACATATTTTATAGTTCGCATCAGATATTTTGGCTGTTACTAGCTCAAATTCATTCTCTGAAAAATTTGCAATAGTTGTAATTTTACTTACATCTCATAGCATGTCTACTACGAACCAAAATGAAGAACAGGTTACCGCTCTCATTAATTGAATACATGTCGCGATTGATTTGTCTTTAGAAATATTGATGCAACAGTCGAAGGCAATCGTTGAATTGAACCGATTGCTTATTATTATTACTAAAATAACATCAAATGCCTTAAAATACGAGGAAATGTCTTTCCCTACTCCTGGAGGACTAGCGCGCATGCTGTCTGTTATATTGACCGGGTCGATGGCTCGTCTACTTGAATACGTTCGATACACGATCCCGATGGGCTGGCGGCCGGCTGTTGGGCTGGCGGCTGGCTGTTGGGCTGGTGGCCGGCTGTTGGGCTGGTGGCCGGCTGTTGGGCTGGTGGCCGGCTGTTGGGCTGGCGGCCGGCTGTTGGGCTGGCGGCCGGCTGTTGGGCTGGCGGCCGGCTGTTGGGCTGGCGGCCGGCTGTTGGGCTGGCGGCCGGCTGTTGGGCTGGCGGCCGGCTGTTGGGCTGGCGGCCGGCTGTTGGGCTGGCGGCCGGGTAGGGCTGCAGTCCGCCTGTAGCGCACGCGGCAGGCTGTTGGGCTGGCGGCCGGCTGTTGGGCTCGGCGGCCAGCCTGTTGGGCTGGCGCCCGGCTGTTGGGCTGGCGGCCGGCTGTTGGGCTGGCGGCCGGCTGTTGGGCTGGCGGCCGGCTGTTGGGCTGGCGGCCGGCTGTTGGGCTGGCGGGCGGTTGTTGGGCTGGCGGCCGGCTGTTGGGCTGGCGGCCGGCTGTTGGGCTGGCGGCCGGCTGTTGGGCTGGCGGCCGGTTGTTGGGCTGGCGGCCGGCTGTTGGGCTGGCGGCCGGCTGTTGGGCTGGCGGCCAGCTGTTGGGCTGGCGGCGGGCTGTTGGGCTGGCGGCCGGCTGTTGGGCTGGCGGCCGGCTGTTGGGCTGGCGGCCGGTTGTTGGGCTGGCGGCCGGCTGTTGGGCTGGCGGCCGGCTGTTGGGCTGGCGGCCGGCTTTTGGGCTGGCGGCCGGCTGTTGGGCTGGCGGCCGGCTGTTGGGCTGGCGGCCGGCTGTTGGGCTGGCGGCCGGCTGTTGGGCTGGCGGCCGGCTGTTGGGCTGGCGGCCGGCTGTTGGGCTGGCGGCCGGCTGTTGGGCTGGCGGCCGGCTGTTGGGCTGGCGGCCGGCTGTTGGGCTGGCGGCCGGCTGTTGGGCTGGCGGCCGGCTGTTGGGCTGGCGGCAGGATGTTGGGCTGGCGGCCGGCTGTTGGGCTGGCGGCCGGCTGTTGGGCTGGCGGCCGGCTGTTGGGCTGGCGGCCAGCTGTTGGGCTGGCGGCGGGCTGTTGGGCTGGCGGCGGGCTTTTGGGCTGGCGGCTGGCTGTTGGGCTGGCGGCCGGTTGTTGGGCTGGCGGCCGGTTGTTGGGCTGGCAGTCGGCTTGTGGGCTGGCGGGCGGTTGTTGGGCTGGCGTGCGGTTGTTGGGCTGGCGGGCGGTTGTTGGGCTGGCGGGCGGTTGTTGGGCTGGCGGGCGGTTGTTGGGCTGGCGGGCGGTTGTTGGGCTGGCGGGCGGTTGTTGGGCTGGCGGGCGGTTGTTGGGCTTTCGGGCGGTTGTTGGGCTGGCGGGCGGTTGTTGGGCTGGCGGACGGTTTTTGGGCTGGCGGCCAGCTGTTGGGCTGGAGGCCAGCCGTTGGCCTGGCAGATGCTGTTGGGTTGGCGGCCGGCTGTTGGCCTAGCGGCCGGTTATTGGGCTGGTGGCCGGCTGTTAGGCTGGCAGCCGGATGTTGACCTGGCGGCCGGCTGTTGGGCTGTCAACCAGTCGTTGAGCCGTGTGCCGACAGTTGGGTCGCTGGTCGTCCACTGGGCTGCCAGCAGGACATTGGCATGACCAATATATTATTCTATGGGCACCGTTGCCTAAAATTACATATCATAATTTGTGGACGATTTCAAGTCGCTGATCATCTTACTTACTGTTTTACATTTGGCTGCGCCTTTGTTTAAGCTCTGGAAAAGAAGGGATGAAAGAAATTTTCCTTATTATTGTTTGCGCAGAATGAACCCATAGCATATATGATCCAATTCTTCCAATATATAAGGTGATACGCTGTCAATATTCTAAGGCAACAATCCAGATAAATTGTTACATTTTCTGGAGCGCAGCAACGTTAAATCTTGGTAGGCGTATCCTGCGCTTCTTGTTTACTGAGGTAATGCAACGATTTTAGGGAAAATTTAATAAAAACCACTCTTACTAGAGCAAAATTTCGCTATTTCCTTGCCATTCAACGGTAGGATAGGCGCGTTAAGCCATATTTCTGATATGTCCCGACTAAAATTATAAAGCAATGCGGTGCGTTTTGATCTTTGTCATTGTAAACACTTCTTTTAAAATGTACATCATTTTGAGTTTTATAGACGTTTTATATGCGACAATATTAGATACGAATTGAAATATTAAACATTTTTAAATAATGAACTAGCATTAGGGAAAATTTAAATAAAAACCACTCTTACTAGAGCAAAATTTAGCTATTTCCTTGCCATTCAACGGTAGGATAGGCGCGTTAAGCCATATTTCTGATAGGTCCCGGCTAAAATTATAAAGCAATGCGGTGCGTTTTGATCTTTGTCATTGTAAACACTTCTTTTAAAATGTACATCATTTGGAGTTTTATAGACGTTTTATATGCGACAATATTAGATACGAATTGAAATATTAAACATTTTTAAATAATGAACTAGCATTATCGTCATAATATACGTTGCAGTAAACTGTTAACACCAGCTCCGTTTTATTATTTTACCTGTATGCAATGCAACTGAAATATTACGAATATGGATACTGATAGAAAAAGTTTCGCAGCGGCTGACTATACACTCTTCGGGTTGACGTTACTTGCATCCGCGGGAATTGGAGCGTATTTTTCAATACAAGGATGGCGGAACAAAGTAAGTTATTAAATCAATAACAACCCGGAATGGGGAAACGTGTCACATAGAAATTCAAACCGTGTGCGGCTATTCCACACAAACTGGCAGACAGCATTGGAAATTAATCAGAGCAAAACAAAATACTTTATTGTATATTATCACATTTTACACACGCTTTATGTATGTCAAAATTTTGTACGTTTAGAGTAGATGTTGAAGTGAGAGTGTAGGGTTTAGCGACTAATCTTTTACATTAAATATGAGCTAGCCAGTAAAAACCATGAGTAAACACTTAGATCCTGCAAAACGGATGACTAATAAACTCGATCATCGTACACAAATTATTCATAGTTGCAGCACAAAATAAATCGGGTGTATACCTATTGATTGCAAACATACAGACGGTAACAGCCATATTTAGTCTGTGATAGCACAAGAAATGTTTTGAGGTGTCAATTCGTAACCAAATCCGACTAGGATCTATTGGGCTCGTATCAGTATACCAAAGACGTAACTAATGCAAAGGAAAACTAGAGTCAAATAAAATCAACTATTGTGGCATGTTCTGACAAATCAAATGAGTCAAGAATCAGCTATTGTGGCATGTTGAAGTAAATCGAATAAGTCAAATAGGATCAACTATTGCGGCATGCTCTGGTATATCAAATGGGTCAAGTAGCATCAAATACTGGGGCATGTTCTGGTAAATCAAATGGATCAAACAGAATCAACTGTTGCGGCATGTTTGATCAATCAAATGAATCAAATGGAATCAACGATTGCGGTATATTGGATAATAATACCGCGAAATATATACCAATTATAATACAAATGAATGCATTTGGCTACCAGATCCGTAAATTAGCCTACGTTGAAAAATATCTGTATTAGAGTACACAGGTTATAGGTACACACATTCTCTGCCAGGTCTACTGTAAAAATTATTAGAATGACACCAGACAATATTCTCAGGTGTCTTATACCACAAATTAGACGTTTCACCTTACCTGTGCTTTCGTACAAGTCATACCAAAATCGAACTGTTAACAGATTTCAATTTTTAAAAAATAACACATCAGTTCTCGTTCACGAACGGAAGGTCGTGCTGTCAAATGTATGATGACGTACACGTAGAACTTAAGTAGCATTGTACTAAATATCGCTTCAGTAAAATTGGTTAATCCATTCTACATATACTATCGTAAATATTATTATAAAGTTTACATAACTTTATATGGCCAAAGATTATTTAAGCGTAGAAATAAGACGAGATATATAGATTTATAAGTAAGTATCTACATCGAGATCGGCAGAACACATCAAGAGAAATCAGAAACCAATATCGACGATCCTCTGCTGAGTTATGTTGATCAAAATATATATTATGTCTATGTTGCTAGCTATGTCTCCGTTTACATAACAACATCTAAATGTTTTAAAGGGCTGGTAGAATTTTATTGAATTTTCTCGATTGACACATTTTGTACAATATTGAATTCACGCAGGTTATTTACAACATTATGTTATAATTTTGCATTAAAGGATCATTTAGGACAAGATGCGTGCGCGTATCCCTAGTCATGCTCTGTTCTAAATTCAAACAAACAGACCAACTGGTTTATCAAAACTTGCTAAAACTAGCCAAATATGCATTTGTCACATAGACTCGAGCTGGATTATAGATTTGCCACGCACCGTGTAGACTGATCTATGTTGTTGAAAAACCAGAAGTATTGTGTTCAGTCGTCATGACTCAATGTGACTTGTTTCTATACATTGAATGGCACCAGTATTTGTAGTTTGCATGACTGCCACTAGACTTCGCACTAAAGATGAGAAGTTGGATTCAAGGCTTGATTTGGTGCTAGCATGGCTCAAACCGATCCTGAGCTCGTTTTTGACTCACACAAGCACTAGCAAACCCACGTGGGTATATTGTAGTGGTCGAGCCCTCTGTGATATCTTAGTTGGGCCATGAAAACAACAAAAGTAAAAAAAATTAAAAAAATTAAAAATATAAGAAAAGGTTATTATTATTAAGAACGAGTCGAGGCATATGCCTCCTCCACAAAATATTTCTGTGTCGGCCAGTGCTCGTATGCATTTGCGCATTACATTTATGTAGTTTTAAGATTTTAGGCTGAAATAGCTATTTTAGTTCCGACCCTTCATGCAAAAAGTTAGTATTGACGAAGCCACGCTGACTCATAATGCTAATGTAATTGATTACGCACTGAACATTTCAACCAAATTGAGTTAGTCTGTATTCAATATGTGACTAGTACAGACGTCGGCCAGTGGCAATTACTTGTTTGTATGTGCATAACTCACAGAGAAGCACGTGCACGAACTACACACCGTAAGCCACAGGAACAATCATTTATTATGGATACTCCATTGCCATGGAGTTAGGGTTTTATATGGCGCCGTCAATAGCATAAGCTATAAATATTTCTGTTACAAAAAATTTGGCTTTATAGGATTACATTAGTCGTGTAAGTTTTCACTAGGTTGGCGTATTTAAACCATTTTTTCGATGCGTAATGGAATGTAATTATAGTGCCACGAATTGTGTTACCGCTCCATCAATGATTTCTTAGATAATTTTACAAAACCGGCACGATTTGTAGACTTTGATTTTGGCCATGTGAGATCACCCAACATTTTAGGATATAGCTCATGCCAGAGCCATTGCATCAAAAAATGAAACAAGGTGAAATCCTCTTGAGAGCTAGCGCTTTACAATTATTAATTTGTTTTGTCAGCGTAGCAGTTTCGAGCTATGAGCGAAAGTTTAAAAATATATTCCATCAAAAAATTTTTCAAGATGTTGATAACGCAAAATTCTTGCTGGTTGGTGTTTAACGATGGGATTATGCGGTTATTTAAAGTAGATAATCACTTTGTATTTAATGTTTTAACTCTTTACCGGATATCTTATTAACCCTGCGGACGATGTCGGATCTAAAATAGCTAATTTTTGGAATCAAAAATAGTAAAATGTTGCCACGTTTCAATATAAGTGTACGTAAGGGATCAGAAAGTGGATATACAATTTGAGGGTTGGCGAATGCTCTGAAAGCAGTTTTAAGTATTTGCGTGATGTTTATCGAATAAGGCAAATGCTAGGGTCTTACAAACTAAAAATATCTCTTATGAAATTTAATTTTTCTTAAAATTTATAATTCATAAATTTCAAATATTTTCGGCTTTTTGTGATTGAGACACAAATAACGGATCCTACCGTTTGGATATATAATTAGAATGGCTGTTAATGCATTTACCGATGGATTTTTTATTGTGGGACTTTAAAGAGCCAAATTTGGAACCTTGCAATAGGCACTACACCAAGCGCATATTAGCTGTATTTACTGCGTTTCGCCTGGTCGCTCGAGTAACAGGTTGCTATGCAGCGACTATAACTTTATGCCTGGTGTGCGTGCAATATATCTCCTAAGGCTGTTGTCACGGCTATATTATAACTACCACCACGCCAATTTATGTGTCAAATTATATACCGTTATATATAAAACGCGGAAAAACTCAAATTCTATATAATTGTAAACAAAACAAATGTATACAATTTGATTAAAAAACTATAATTTCAGAGCGCAACCGCAGCAGATTTATTGATGGGCAGCGGTCAAATGCTGGTTTCGCCGACAGCGCTATCTGCTCTAACAAGTTTTCTATCTGGAGCGCGATTATTAGCATTTCTTCCGATATATATAGAACGGGCAAAAAATCAAATTCTATGCAATAATTGTGATCAAAATAAATATATACAATTTGGTAAAAAACTATAATTTCAGAACGCAACAGCAGCAGATTTATTGATGGGCAGCGGTCAAATGCTGGTTTCGCCGACAGCGCTATCTGCTCTAACAAGTTTTCTATCTGGAGCGCGATTATTAGCATTTCTTCCGATATATATAAAACGCTCAAAAAATCAAATTCTATACAATAATTGTCAACAAAATAAATATATACAATTTGGTGAAAAAACTATAATTTCAGAACGCAACAGCAGCAGATTTATTGATGGGCAGTGGTCAAATGCTGGTTTTGCCGACAGCGTTATCTCTTCTAACCAGTTTTCTATCTGGAGTGTCATTATTAGCGTTTCCTGCGGAAGTTTACCAAAGAGGTATTTTATAATTACACAGCAGTATTTTCAATGATATGTACTCACGGTAACTCGTTCAAGCATCGTACTATTGCAGACTTAAACTCGGTACAAGCGGTACGTGCAAATCTTTGAATGCGCGGCTAACTACGCTACAACTATTACGTATATTTATATTTATAACAGGGGATGAGCTCATAGATCTATGTTATAATCCGGGCGCAGCCGCGCAGGAGAGGGTATTGAGGAGCCGGAATATTTTATGAAAAAGTATATAAATTCTTGCTACACAAAAAACACGCGAAAATAAGCATATTGTTGTAGCTGAGACATCTATGCCTGCTATTCTTAAAGTATCACGTAGACCATTTCGTTTGTTCAACCTTCCTTGCGCGAGCAAACTTAAGGTGGTTCCAGCAACCATCCTATTTTGCAGTTTCGGATTAAAATTGTTATGGAACGCTTTTGGTCAATTGAGGTTCGGAGCAAAACCTTTCACGAACACTGCTCTGCAATTGAAATCTAACCTTTTTGTGTTCGCGAAAATACAAAAAAAATTAAACAAAATTTTCGAGAACGAAAATTTGTCTATTTTCAATTAAGAAGGGTTTGTTCGCGACCTCCAGGCAAAGGTTAACTGCAGGATATAATTTGTTTGCGACGTCACACTTGCATTAAATTTGTCAGAGACCACTGAATAATCTGAATGCAAAGTTGATAGGAATTAGAGAACCGAATTTCCGTCCATGTGAGTTCCAGTGTTCGATCCCAGTTGCCACATAATCTTTTTATGCAGAGACTTACACCACGGTGCTCCAGGGTGCCCACCTGTAGAATGAGAACTAGCTTGCTAGGAAGGTAAACAGAGTTTCCATGTCGGAATTGGCATCACTTTAACGACTTGTGCTTAGGCAACCGTGGCACGAAACAGGAGATTAGCGCCCGCATCTCAGGATAACATCAATATACCTTTCTAATATAAATACTTTTAGAAGTACTTCTGAATTTTACGCGGGTTATTGGAGCACCATTTGCCGTTATTATGGTAATGGTGGTGGTTTTACCGATATTTTGGCAACTCAAAAAGAATATACCTTTCTAATATAAATACTTTCAGGGGTACTTCTGTATTTTACGCGGGTTATTGGAGCACCATTTGCCGTTATTATGGTAATGGTGGTGGTTTTACCGATATTTTGGCAACTAAAAAACAATATACCTTTCTAATATAAATACTTTCAGGGGTACTTCTGTATTTTACGCGGGTTATTGGAGCACCATTTGCCGTTATTATGGTAATGGTGGTGGTTTTACCGATATTTTGGCAACTAAAAACAATATACCTTTCTAATATAAATACTTTCAGGGGTACTTCTGTATTTTACGCGTATTATTGGAGCACCGTTTGCCGTTATTATGGTAATGGTGGTGGTTTTACCGATATTTTGGCAACTAAAAGACGACACAAACGGTATTTCGAGTGTTTATGAATACCTGCAAAAACGATTCAACTCAGTTACACTACGATTGTGTGGAACAGTTTTGTATATTATGTTTATGGCGGCATATATGGCAATAGTAAGTTTCATCTACAATGATGTTTTCTCTAATATCAGAAACTGTTTCTTCGCGATGCTGCGAAGGGTGTGTTCACATTGCATCCGACTCGATACAATCCGATCAGTGCCCAATCCGATAAAGCATGTACAATTTTATAGGATTCGAAATGGACATTTACAATTTGATTAAATTGTATTAGATCCGATCGAGTGTAATATAAACACATATAGAAGCGAATTATATCGGGGGCAATGTGATTTAAACGTCTTTGACTAATAAGTGACATATTTTTAGTAAATTTTGCTTCACAAAAGTAGTTTTTTGTTTTAAAGTACACATCAACTGAAGAATTTCGAAATCTCGGGTAACGGCACAAAAATGAACGTTTTGAATTATATATAATGAGACATAAGTAGTGTGAATTCAATTTATATGATCCAAATCGGATGATTTTGTGTAAAAAATGGACATTTACAATCTGGTCAAAATTGTATTGGATTCGATCGAGTGTAATGCGAAAACGCATATAGGAGCGGATCCTATCGGAGCAATGTGATAAGAGAAGCTTGTTTGCTTTAAAGTACACATCGATTGGAATTTCGAAATCCCAGGTAACGGCACAAAAATGAACGTCTCAAAATATAATGAGATGTATGTAGTGTGGATCCAACTTATAACGAAGAAAACTACCTTCTGATCGAAACACATTATTAATATCATTTTGAGCCAATGATTGGACATATCCACTCAACTTCCGTTGTTGAATAAATGACTTACGATTCTATCAGTATATTGGCATCCGAGGTATATCTTTCGAAACCGTATTGCTCTAGCTTGTTATTATTGCATTTGCTTGTATTTACGTGCTACTTTTTTTGAACGATATTGTACCTAGTATCGATCGTGTCGCATCGTGCGATTAATAAGATGTCAGTTTAATTTGGTTTCAAAAATCATGAAACTTCAGAGGACATACATGTCCAAGTCCTGTCGGCTCAGGTAATGTAGATAGTTCTTGCGGAAGAACGGGCGTATGAAGTGACTAAGTCATTGAGGAATAAATTTTTAAAATATATACGACGAAACTCATCTTTATTACAATTTTCGCTAAACTGTTTAAAATTTTTGCTAATTCGTGGTATTTTTGTCTAGTTTTTCCTAAAAGTTTTGTGAGCATTTTCCAAGTTTTCTTCACAATTTATGTGCATTTGCGTAAAATTTTCCTTTTGGGTGCGTAAAAATTTAGGCGCGCGTGAAGATCGTGTACCATTTTGTTATCATTCATTGATAACTATTCTTATGTTGGGGGATAAGCATTGCAGCATGTCTGCGATCTTCGGTGTAAAGGATTAACTTGCAGGCATTATAAGCCCTCGAATGCTTATTCTGGTGTCCCGGAAGGTCAAAATATTTGTTTTATATTCAGTGTTTAATAAAATCGCATAAGATTGCAGGCATTATGAGCCCTCTAATGCTTATTCTGGTGTCCCGGAAGGTCTAAATATTTTTTTAATATCCAGTGTTTAACAAAATCGCATAAGATTGCAGGCATTATGAGCCCTCTAATGCCTATTCTGGTGTCAAGGAAGGTCAATATATTTATTTTAATATTCAGTGTTTAATAAAATCGCATAAGCTTGCAGGGATTATGAGCCCTCAAATGCTTATTCTGGTGTCCCGGAAGGTCAAAATATTTATTTTAATATACAGTGTTTAATAAAATCGCATAAGCTTCAACGATAGATTTTAAATTCACAGGTACTGTACGCCCCATCAAAAGCTTTGTCCGGTGTCACAGGAGTTGATACTTATGTATTTCTGATTTCGGTTGGCGTTTTGTGCAGCGTGTACACTGCGTTCGGCGGTCTTAAGGCCGTCGTATGGACAGGTACTTTAGTTTAATTGTATAATTATTTTTACGAATTATCTTTATACTTACTTCAAGCTATGAAAATTGTGCTTATATTGTTTATCGAAAACCTGTAAGGTATCATAAAATATGTTAATGTGTCAGGAAAATTTCTCTGTCGCGCTCTCTCTGTACAATATACATATAACATGGAATATATAATACCGGATTCGGCGAACTTATTGGGCTAGTATTCCTCAAAATTTTAAGTTCCAGTTGAGGCATCGGGATGTTAAACCTGGGATGTGTCTCAACAATTATACCACCAGATCATTTAGCTGAATGTTGGTCTCATATTTACAAAAACATTAACATAAAATGACACATGAGAACTGTTTTAGTATACTTTGGACATTGACTCAAATATGAGCAAATTATAAGCAATAAACTGGTTCGTGATAGCTCTGTACCCATGTAAGCTTTGTGACATAAATGAAACTCTTGATTGGAAGACATATTTCGGCCTATAATTGCACGACCTGTGTCGCGTATAATGTACTAATATTGAAGCTATGCTTAATTTGGTAAGATTTCAATGCATTTTCCGTGGTCAATAAATTAACCAACTTGTGTATAAATTTGTTTGCTTATTATACAATCCTCGGTTCTAGGGTTTGCATAGCTGTGAAGTGAATTCTAACCGATAGGTATAGTGTGACGCTGAAGAAGTTTTTACATTCAAAATCGCATGAAAAGTTATCGTTGTATAGTTGAGTTATAGTTGTTAAGTTGTATAGTGTTTATTATAAAGTAATCGTTATGTTACAGTTTATAGTTTCTTTTACTGTAAACACTATAAACCATACACTGCAATGGTGGGTGAGCAACAAAGTGTCCGAGTTAACTAGCAGTACTCAAAAGATACAATGCTTATAAAAATTAAATATTAATAAAATTAATATAAAAATTAAATAACTAATAAAAATTATTTCAGATTCGCTTCAATTTGTGTTCATGTTAATCGGGTGTCTAGCGCTATTTTTCAAAGGCACTGTTGATAACGGTGGATTTTATGAGACTTTCCACATTGCAAATGAAATGGGAAGGTTTAAGGTGAGTTTAAAGTGATAAGATTGTGTTTTTATAAAGTATTTTCACATTTTTCCATGTGGAAAAAGTGTACGTTCAAGTTTTATTAGTCTGTCGCCCAAACCAATTATTCATATCTTGCAGTCATATCTTATGTTGATCGAATTGCTGGGTTGTCCTGGTTTTCAAGTTGAAAAAATAACTTATAGCAAGTCATCACCAGTCAGTCAATAATTCAATCAATCCATCAATCAACCAATCAATCAATCAGGCAGTCAAACTTATTTTACATTTTATATATTTATAAGTTCCGCATGGCTATATCAGTCAATACTAAAATCAAAGCAAAAGCTATCAGGGTCGCTTGGGTCGACGATATTTTCCTGAACAACGAATTGGATTTAAAACAAATGTTAATTGTATCTGAAGGCTCCACTTGCTTTCCTTTAAAAACTTATTCACAGTCAATTCGCAATGTTAGTGTGATGGTGCGATTAAAATTACATCATCACACCTATGTTCAAGGACAACCTGGCTCACCTCCACGCAAGTTCATTAGCATCAAAATAAGACCACACCCACGTGTTGGACAATTTTCCAACGTCACGACGACAATATCGTTGCTACTGGAGGGTTTGACTGTCACAACTGGATTGCATTATAACGTAAGTTGCGAACAATCTATAGTTGCTTGACGCAGTATGCGTAGCGACTTTTATGTATTCCGTCGTAGGTACTGCGGGTTTTGAGGTACACCCACGCCAACTCTAGCTCCAACGAAATACTGAATTTTCTTGTTATGCTAGTTTATTATTGGATGGTGCCAGTCTTCGCACCACCAGACAACCACAAAAATATGACAGTGAGCCAGGTACGCTGCTTTGTCGGAAAAAAACAACTAATTGGCCAGACAATTTGATTCTACTCATCAGTAATTTAAAACTGCCCACAATCTTGAACATCCGATGTAAAGCAAGAAGAAAATCGTCAAAAAATTATCAATGCGTAGCGAACTTATTAAACTATTGAAGTTATCACTACAAAGCAATAACTATTTATGCGCGTCCATTTAATGTATATTTTTAACCTTAGCTTAATTAAGGTAGCTGGTAAACTAGCATCTAGACTTACACCACAAAAAATACGAGCTACTCCATAGTTGCAACTCAAGGCTAAAATTTATCTAGAAGTTGCTGACTGATTGTTATAGACAATGAGGTTGCAATTTTATGTACTATACGTTGTGCCAGGTACGACATATGGTATTAGTACAATCTCAGGAACCCGGTTATACTAGTTAAATTTAGTATAATAGTCTCGCATATTATATATTGCCGAATTGCCCTTCAAAAACGAAAACTAGCCTTCGCTAAAGGAATAGGGTTTAATGCCACTACGCCACCGCGAACGTCATTGAAGTCCCAACAAATATGTTATTAAAAAGTAGGTCATAGTCAAAGTAATATTGTTTATGTGTTTTTGGAAATTGGTATATATTAATGTTATTTAACAAAACATGTTCAATTTGCAATTGATATTATTTTCTATGTTTATGTGACAGGACATGTACAATTGGGATCTGAATCCATTGTATTATATGACAATGTGGACGGCGATATTTGGCGGAATTGGAATATGGTTTTGTTTGCTAACATTCAATCAGATATCTGTTCAACGATATTTAAGCCTTCCAACGTTGAAAGCATCCCGACAAGTCCTTGCTATTAACATTCCCGGTTACATAATATTTTGCACGCTTTGTGATCTTTTGGGTATCGTAATGTTCACGTATTATTTCAAAATTGGATGTGATCCGATTATGTCGAAAGTAAGCATACATTACATTATATATTTACTACAGTAAGGATTTACATAGTTTGAGATAAATATAATGCCAACAATGCTAATGTGACGCTACTCCTTTTGCAGAAACATGTATTTGGAGCATCAGTCTTTGGTAGCTTTAACGGAGTTATGTGACCACACATCGCTATGCTATACTTGGCTATATGAACGGGTATATAGTAAGAGTACTAAATATACCAAACAGTTATGCACCCTAAGCATAAATACACAAAGTTCGAGGTCCCAGGAACGTCATCCGGACGGATGGTGCCGCTTCGGCTGTGCTCATTGATCCGGCGTTTGCGGCGCCGCCGCGGGAAGGATTGGATGATGTTTCACGGGGGCAGCCTTCGCGGGGGAGATCTTAGCTTCAGGGAAGGTAATCTCCGCTATCCAACCATGAGTATATATGACGTAAAGAATGGAACCATCCGTACATTACTAACAAAAGCACATTATATGCTCGGCTTGCTTTGGCTCTTGCTACGTCAAGCCATGCTTGACTTGGCTATTACATTTGTAATGATACGTATGCGTTATCCTAATTGGAGGAAACCAATATAAACAACCAAAAAACTACATATATAGATTTAGAGCTTTTAAAAACCGAACCAAGGTAATCTCGGCTGTTGATGCCATTGGCGCACTATAATACCATACATTAGTGTCTAACACGTTTCTTGTTTATAAAAAGCTTAAAAGTTCCGACACCTTTTTTCCAGGTACAGTAGACTCGGCTTGGCTCTCACAGACAAATCTGGCTTGGGTCGGCTTTTTAGGCATCATGGCACCCTTGGCTCATCTTTTTGGTCAAACTTTCAGTTTTAACTCCTACTTCTACTGTGATGGTACCCACTGAATGAAAAACTGGACCCAAAGGGTCTATCAAACGGCTGCAAGTTGAAAAAATTGAATATTTCTAACTCTTTGCATCCGCTGTAGTGTTATTATGCAGAGTGAAACAACTTTAGCATTAACAAAAACATGTTAGGGAACAACATGACACTTACATGCACTCAATGTTAACCAGTGTTAGATACCACAGGCGCTTTGGAGCTTATACACCTCATCCTTGGGGTCGTCAAAAGTTATTAGGTGTTTCACATTAACTATCCATTTTTTGTAGCCGGACTTCTATTTTAGGGGAGCAAGCCAAATTCAGGGGGTCCAAAAATATTTCATGTTTATAAAATGCCCTATTACGTACAATCACACCTGCCTTGCGACCTGATTATGCTTTCTAGTTGGGTCAAAACATATTTTGGAAAAGTATTTCACCATATTTAGCCCAATTTCATATTGTCCACCTGTGCCGAATTTATAATGATAAATTATCACACCTGCCTTGCGACCTGATTGTGCTTTCTAGTGGATCGAAACATATTTTGGAAAAGTATTTCACCATATTCAGCCCAATTTCATATTGTCCATCTGTGCCCACTTTATGAAAAATAGAGCTAATATGGGTATTAACACAACTGATAACCAGAGAAAACAAATTCAATTAAATTCTCCCAATTGTAGTTTTTGGTTATTTACAAATGAAAATCCACTGCGTAATGTATGAATATAAAATTGACATTATTCAATTGTTTTCTCAAGGGTGGGTAGACGAACGCAATCTGTCGCAACCGCTGGTTGCTGAAATAGGACGTCCAAGTTAAAGAGTGAGGTTCGACTGATGCAGTGGCCGTTTTCCAACCAACCCCCAATAAAACGTAGAATTTGGCCTCACCCACCACAAAACTGAAGCTTCGATGGTATTTATTTTGGCTTCAAAAAATTATGTGGGTAATATCAAAAAACCCCGTAACATTTAATATCAGCTTACATTAAAGCGTCGAGCAGCGTCGAGTGAAATGCTGCGACGCTAATTTATATACATAGTAAACGGCTCAGTTTTAAGTGGGATGACACTGATATAACATTTCCTGAACGCTATCGTATAATCGTATCAAATACAAGTAATAATTGTAGCAACGTGCGTTCAAATATGTGTACGTTCGATTAGGACGAGTGGAAACGAGGGTCATAACACGTGTTTAAAACGTAAAAATAATGCAGTCCTGTATAAACATCCTTCAACGCACGGCTGGCTATGCTACAACTAAATTGCTTGCAATACACCTAGCTTTAGCTAACCGTACCTTTAGTCTTTTCAATGCACCGCTTTAACTATATAAGTTGTGTTATAACTAATGTTGTAGCGTATCCTACACAGTGTTTGACACGCCTTGGCTTTGTCTACTGTAATTATAGAATTAAATTATTATGTGTATCAATAAAAATGTATTAGTTTTCCACCCAAAAAAATATAAAATCAAACTATTGTATGTTGTTCACTGTTTAAGAGAAAGGACAAACGATTTTCTATTTGGCTCTGCGAAAACAAATAATGAAACACCCGTTCAAAATCAGAATATTTTCTATCAAAATTTGGAGCTTAAAATCTGAACATGTTTAGCGCATTTTCAGAGTAAACGAATCATAATATCTAGTGTGATATCAGGTTATATTAAAACTTTAAATTTAATAACATTTCAGATTGTGAGCACCCGCGATCAACTGGTGATTTACTATGCATTGGATGTATTGGGATCTAGTCCAGGATTTCCAGGAGTATTCCTTGCATGTTTATTTAGCGGAACGCTTAGCACCATTTCCAGGTATTATTGTGATTCCCCTATGTTAATCACAACGCTAATAAACACGGTACCGAAATTTTAAATACAATCTGTAGTAACGGTTTAATTCGGTTCTCGGAGTCAAATCACACGGTTAAATTTATCTATATTATTTAATATATACCCCATACTTATCAAATCTGTAAAAATATATGCTCGCACTCTAGACTTGGCGCAATGGACAATCGATAGATAGGGGATAGCATAGATGCGCACGAAAATCCGCCACCCGCACCACACCCGCCAGCAAAATCTCAAGAAAAAGGAAGAATCCCAAGGACGCAACAAGCCAGCCGCAATCCACATCCCTACAACACACGCGGAAGCCCTCAAGAAACCCCCCAAGACCGAGGGAAAACCACCACAACAAGCAGGCCTCGCAAAAAAAACAACAAGAGATAACCAAGCAAAGCGCGAAGGAAAGCACAAAAGCCGCCCAAAGACCCAACCCCAAACAGCAAATCGACAAAACAAACCACGACCCCCAACGAGGCGGAACAAACGGAAGACCCTTAACAACAACAAAAAAGTTTACTAACAAATAGCATACCATATCCGGAAAATCAGCGTAACGGGGTTTGCATCAGGCGTTAAGGCCATCATTGCGAGCTCGAAAATTAAGCAATGGCTTGCTGACTTCCGATGTACCGGTTACAAAATTTAATCACAAAATGAATGCATAAGCAAATTTTAAATACAAGATAAGTTAATAACCCTAAATTCAACCGAAAAGGAAACAAGTGCCTTTACATTCGGTCAAAATACAGGGCGCAAAAGATAAATTTTTATTAAGATAGTAAATAGCATTTCAAATAATTATTAAAAACGGTTTCTATTAAACTGTAAGAAATGGCTCAAGTCAAGCTTCTTTAAAATTATTTTGAATTTTCTGCAGTCGGATGATCCTTTGTGATACGAGAGTTTCACAGCAAAAACTAAGAAATTTATTCCACGCATCGATTAGTTCCCACCGCAAAGCTATGTTTATAACAGTTTAAATGAAACTTTTATTAGTTTTCTTTCGTGACCACGCGTATTTGTGTTGTGGGAAATTTTGAAAAAGCCGTGTGTGACAACTATCAAGTACATTGATAAGACTTTGACAACTAGAACGAGGTCGTGTTTTAAACGACGTAGTTTTAGATGTTCTAACTTGAAGTATGTTAGTCGTTGTTTATACGGTATATCAGAGATGCCAAGCCGTATGGTTAACCTTCTGGTGAAATACCGTTGAACTTTCTCCAACTTATCTATTTCGTGCAAATAACACGGTAACCAAACTTTGCTAGAATATTCCAATATTGGTCGTACATAACATACATACGACAGTATTAATGCCTCTAAGTTGCTGTGAATAAACCAGTTAAACAACATATTGATTACACGATGTGCTTTTGCAAGGATGACATTGCATTGCATCTCAAATTTGAGGTCGGATCTAATTATGACACCTATGTCTTTACACGTGGAAACACAGGGAATTTTATTCCCTTGCAAACCACATTGAAATGTGAGATCGTTTCAAGCCAAGTGTAAAATATTGCATTTCGATACAGAAATAGAAAGTTCTCAGGATTTTGTCCATTGTTCCAAGGAGCTAAGTGCGTTCTGAAGATGAATCGGAGCATTGTCATCGTTGCAGTTTGACGTATTAACATATAACTTAACGTCGTCTTAAAGTTTATACTTTACATTATTTAAGCGACAAGCAACATCATTTACATCAGAAGCAATGTAGGCCCTAGGACGCTGCCTTTAGGAATTCCAGATAGAGCTTTTTGTGGATTTGAATATGTATTATTCAATTTCTGAGAAATCTTCTGCTGAGAAACGCAGTAATCCAATTCAAAAGTGCGTCAGTAATGACCTATACATGAAACTTTGTGATGCAGTTTGACATGCGAAACGGTATAAGGCGCTTTTACAAAATCAATGTACGCAATCTCAAGTGATTTCCCATTGTTTAATGCATTTTTGACCAATCGTATACAGATTCAAGCAGCTGAGTACATGTTCATTTCTTTGACACAAAACCTTGTTGGTTTGGATTAATTATTTTATTGCAACGCAAATAAGACTATACAATTATTATCAATCGTCCATAATTTTTAGCAGTTAGAAAGTAATGGAATAGGTCTATAATTAAATGCAATAGATTAATCGCTTTTTTTGTATAAAAACTATGTCAGTACATAGCCAGCTCCTTAGTAAGCGGGTATTTACAAAGGATTGCTCGGAAATTTAGGCAAGAGGGAAACAAAACGAATCCCTGGCATTTTTAAGAAAGTATTGCGTATAGCCGTCGGGAGACTGGCTATGTTTTGATTTCAAACACCCCATAAAATTTTGCACAATTTGTGGAGAAAAGGTAACCCAAGACAAGTTATTATCAGAAACAATAGTGGTTTGAATTGCTGGATACTGTTCGGCGTCATCAACAAAAACTGAAGCAAAAGCTCTCGCCAAAATATCAGTACGAGTTTTGTCGCCAGTAACTAATCCACCGTTTGATGCATGCAAATCACCAATACCTGATTTGGAGTACAAACTGTTTTTAACGTATCTAAAATGATCATTACGATTACCACTGTTAATAACGTTTGTTTCTCGGGCACGTATGAAACGAGCAATAGCCTTAGAGCATTTTAAACTATTTTGTTGTAGTCGTCGAAATTTGAGGATAATTCGATTATCCTCCATAATTTTGCCTTTCGTTTGAGCAGCTTCCTAATGAAAAGAGGGTACCTAAAGCTAACTTTTTTGGAGTCTACTTTTAGTTTAGGTGCGAACTGTTAAACAACTTCGTTTAAAATCTGTGTAAAGATATTCCACTTCTCCTCTCCCGTAAAAACTGTTCAAAACAATATCCCAATTAACTGAAAACAAATAGTTATTTAGACTTTGAAAATCAGTTTGGGATTAATAGATAAAAAATCAGATAAAGCAAATTTTAGGAATGGTACTGTATCCCATTGACCCACGCCTTTGAGCCATGTATGATTTCGTGACTTTCTACGTAATTCGTTGTATTTGTGGTTATAAAGGCTCTCGAGGATGTTGAAAACAATGTAGTGAGCTATTTATGAGTACCTGTCACTGATGTAGGCTTTTTGGAATGGTACTGTATCTCACTAGACCCCTTGAGCCAGACATGATTTCGTAATTTTCAACGTAATGTTATAATTCGTTGCATTTCTGGTTATCAAAGTTTTCTAGAATGCTGATAACAATGAATTGATTTATTTGAATGTATCTGCGACCAATATATCATTTTTGGCATGATACTGGAAACACTGGGACATCTCGGTTCTATGCATGATTTTGCCGGGTTCAATCTAATGCTATAATTTATTAAATCTGTTAATATGAAAGTTTTCGAGGCTATCAAAAAGGATGAGTTGATTTATTTGAACGTATCTGTGACTATAAAAGTAGATTGGTTGCAGTGATACCGCTCCATGCGCAATCGTGGATTGAACCACCTTGTAGTCGTATATTCGGAATATATGTTTTATAATATCGTTTGTTCACACTTTCGAAACCTTCAGTTTCAAACATATCCGACAAAGCTAATGTTGTATAAAATTAAATTGGAAATCTTAATTCCGGCAGCTGTCCGACAACAAATAATTGCATTCTAAAGCGTCAATGTGTTGCACTAAATAAAGTCGCCATATGTTGCACGATTGTACGCGCTTTGCGAGGAGCATTAACGATCCGAGCAATAGCTCTGAAACAGCTCAGTGGCTAGAGAACTTGACGTTTTAGCGGCGACGTATAATTGTTCTTCGGTATTAAACTGGAAATATATTCAGGACGTAAAGGGTTAGAAAGAAAACACGGTATCAACTATAAATTCCGATAGCAGCAGTTGATTTTTCGGGTATTTCTATGACAATAATGTATTGATAGGCTCCGTGACATAATACAAAATATAAATTTGAGTATATCATAACTCCATTTTAGTTTGAGTTTATTGTTGTAGAACCAGTACCGTAACTACAACAACAGTTTCTGCAGAGACTCCACAACATGGTTAAGGTATCGGCCTCAAAAAGTCTGTATATTTGAATATCGTCAGCATGGCAAGGAGCAGAAAACGGTCTGTCAAGTAGGACTTGAACCATTCAAGTGACTTCGAGGAAACTCCAATAACGGACAATTGTTCCATTATAATGGTATGGTCGATAATGTCAAACGCTGCTGACAAGTCTAGACTCACAAGCACAGTCATTTGCTCGCTTGAAATGGGCTTTGCACATCGCTACAGATCTTGATCAGTGCTGTTTCAGTCGAACGACCACTACGGTAGGCAGAATGATACGTAGGAATCAGGGTGTGATTCTCTAGATGACAATTGAGCTGATGTAGGACTACGCGATCGATGAGCTTTGACATGTAGGACAAATTTGAAACTGGACGAAAATTGCTTATGTCGTTAGTTTCTGCACTAGGTTTTTTGAAACGAGGATGGACTATGGCTATCTTCTCGCGCAGAGGCATTGACAGCCATGTAACTGATTCATTAATTAGAGCCGTGATGGGATACACGAGTACATCAATAAACTGTTTTATTATTGAAGGACCAGTTCATCCAGGGCACATCGCTTGGTGTTCGTTGTGGCTATAAGTCGAACTACTTGATCTACTGAGTAAAAGGAGCAAGGTCGAGCTGCGAACGGTTATAAGAAATAGGATGTTGCAGAACCGATTCTTTGTGTGGAAATGTAGATCGGATCGCAGCGATTTTGTCAGCGAAATGTGCCGCAAAGTCTTCAACTCGACCAGCCGATAAAGTTGTCTGGCTCTTGCGATTCAGCAAGGTGTTTATAACAGTCCAATTCCTAGAGTTGGCAATTCCAAATAGCAGCTTTTTCCATAGCTTGTTTATTTTGCGATGACAGAGTTCCCGGTACCTCCGCTTACAGCTGATGTACTGACTCCTGTTCTGTTGACTCGAGTTTCGACGCCACAGGCGTTCATGCTTTCTTACTGCCGATTTTATTACGCGACATTCAGTGTCAAACCAGGGACATTCAGGACGGTCACGGACAGTTTTTGTTTTATCTGAACAAGAGCATCATCAATAGACGATAGTGTATTATAAAAGCAGTTTGTACGGTCATCATGTGTGCCGTTCGCCGGTAGAGAAATCAACGACAAAGCTTGTCGAAAATATTTTGCATTAATAAAGGTCCAGAATAGTGAATGGCAACAGTTCGTACTTTTACGCTGACGCGACAGTTCAGGAGAACTGACACTGGGCTATGATCTGAGATAGTACCGTCACTAATGTTAACATTACTCACGAGATACTACCGGTGAACGACAGTACGAGATCTAATGTGTCGCCACAGTCATGTGTCGGTCCTCTCACATATTGAGTGAGACCAAAAGAGTCAATCAACATTGTGAATGTATCGGCGGCGACTGAAATGTTAAAGTCGCCCATAACTAGCAGATCAGAATTATGGGTTATAAGCAATGAAATCATTTGAGCGAAGTCTGTATAGAACTCAGGAATTGATGATTGTGGCGGGCGATAGATTATCAGCAGTGTGACGGATCAACCATCGATACTGATTGTGCCGCACAGATACTCAAAACTGCGAAATGACATATGTGAAACGTCAACGCGCTCTTTGTAGCAGAGTGACGATCGATATACCACGGCTATTCCACCACCACGTCCAGACGTTCGCGGTTTTCCGGAGCACCAAAAAGAGGCGGGCATACATTCGACAAGCGCCACAGAGTTTACGTTGCGCATCCGCGTCTCTGTAAGCGACAAAAACCGAAGGTCGTTCACATGAAGTGTCTGAAGGATCAGCGCTGATTTATTCGATAAAGAGCGGACGTTTAACAGGCCAAATTTCGCTGTTTTGTATGCTTCGCTTCGGTAATGACTGTCAGGGCTTAGTCAGAAATTGCTATCGCCAGAGTTATCCAGGTTTGATGCTCTTATTCGAAGCATGATTGGAGGCCTGTTAGTCTGCGATCGTGTAGCAGATGTTGAACAGGCATCATTTTCGTTTGATGTCTCTGGATGCTCGGTGGTCGTAGCACGAGCCATGCCTTCTGATCCAATTAAAAGCTCTTTCGCGTCTTGGTTTATGACCATTACTGATGTTGTCAAGTTGCCGTTCAAGCTTTGCTCAGTTGCTTCGTTCGCAGGCATTGTAGTTGGATCGTCAGTAGTAGCGACAATAGGGACGCTACTTCTGTTGCTACTAGCCTGACAGTGGCCACGGTGCTTTGCTGAAGGCTTTAATCGAGCTCTGGCGGCATCGTCAAGAATGAAACGCCTATATTGAGCACCGCCTTGCCAAAAGGACGGATGGGAGGCAGATTGAAGGAGCGAACGTGTGATAACCACATGAAAAGCGGCATCGTCAGCTTTTGTCTGCAATTTGAAAACATCCAGCGGTTGAACACCTTAACTGGCCATGATGTCTTGCAGCTCGCTGGTAGTGAAGTTAGGCCGAAATCGACGTACAAGAGGATGTGCTCGCGGCAAAGGCTTCGTAATGACGTCAGATGACAGCGATCCGGATGCGAGGGTAGAGCGCGATTTAAAAGCGGGTTGAGGGGAGCGCGTATGTGTAGTGTTTCGAGGTGCGTCAATGTTCAACGATTTTGCTGTGGGTTTCAGCTTCGGTTGTCAGCACAGGTGTCTACAATATCGGTTGTTTGTGTGTTCGTTGACGGCGACTTACACGGGGGAACCCATCATCTTGGTGCGACAACGAATCAGTAGCTGTCGACACACCGACGCTTTCATTTGATGTTGCAGTTGCGCCGATTTGTTCATCAGAGATTTGCACGCACACATAGATCGCAGCCGGTGCAACGTCGGACATCACGTCGACTGCCACCTTGAGCACGTTTGCATCACAGTATGTCGCAGCGATTCGGCTTAAGCGACCACGTAAAATATCCAATGAATGGATTGTTGACATTGTAAATTTTGTCCGCAATTTATTATGTATGGTTTGAATGCAATTGTATCGAATTATTGATAAACGATAATAGATCTGAATGCAATAAACGTAATAATTCCCAAAGAAACTATATGATAAATCTATATGTTTACAGCTGATTACAAAATATATATAAATTGACTGGAACTGTGAAGGACGCTGCACTCAATATTGGCGGAAAAATGTTGTTTTAACCAAATCAAACAAAAGCAAAGTTGCATCCTATAGAATTTTTTGAAATATACAGATCTATTTAGAAGAACAATTACAGATGACATATACAAAATTTATACAAAATTCGGCGTCTTTTAAAGTTTATCGATATCTTCTTTTAAAGATATGGACATACATTATATAGAGTGATACACAAAACTGCAACTAAATTAACCCAAATAATACTCCCGCTGACTCAATTAATGCCCCTGCTTCTATCTCCGGCACCCCGTCGGGCGGGAGGCTCAAAAACAGCTTTTTTCATCTACTAACATTAATTAGTAACACCAGCAGTTCATAATGATTTGTTGAGAAGTGTATGACGCTCTTCGAAACCACCATGTAAGGCGTTGGGCATAACGCAGTCGATTTCAACCCCGTTCTGTTTTGGGGGGGAGGGGGTTACCCCGCTTTCCGGGGAATCTTGGTTTACCCAACAAAACAAAGTTAGTTCCGACCGCAAAGGTTACTCTAAGATTCCAAAATTTCAAAACTTGTCTCGAATCCCCATCGCTCCCCCACGCCACAAAAATGTTGACGGGTTCGGAACAAATTTTGTTGAGAAAAACAAGATCCTTCACTAAAAGTGGCATGACGCGATCCATTTTGGCTATCCCGTTTCAGTATTTGAGAGTTTCCTCTTTCTTTTGGGGCCTTGGTTTCCGCACCAAAGTGTTTTGCCACACCGCACCATCGTTTTAGGGGTCACTTTAAAAATACAAAATTTCGAAACTTGCCATTAAAATTTAGTTTTTAAAATGACCTGAACGCCTTTGAACTTTAGGAAGACGGGACCGGAAGAAATTTTGGTGAAGATACCAAGACCCTCTCCCGGAAAGTGGCGGTAACCCTACAAAAAACTATAGGGTCGTTTATAGGGTCAAAATCATTCGCGTCATGCCGGACGCGTTTAATACTGATTTTGAGGAATGGCATACCTTCTCAAGAATTCATCACGAACTCAGGGTAACAGTAATTCGTTGGGTACGAAACCGATCATCTCATGACTGATGTCGCTTTCCGAATGAGAAAGGTCATTGTATTTTGTGCGTCAAATGTAGTTATAATATACTTCGAAACACAATAATTTTTTCCAACATCTATAACACTGCAACGGATTGAAGAATGGCTACAGTTTTAGGTTGTTGTGCATTTAGCGATTCCGTGTATGAAAATTATTCTTATTATTGTTAAAATCTTCAGCAGTTAGTTAGGCTGCGAGGTCTAATTAACTAAATAAACTCAAACCAAATAAACTCAAATTTAGATTTTTATCTTTTGGCAATTACCAATTTTCTAAAATGTTGTATAAGCTATGAAACAATTTGGTTTAACTTCGCACAACCTAGATATAAGATTTGCGGTAGAAACCTATAGAACTCATCTAGTAAACATTGCTATCACATAATAAACTAGACTGCTAAAGTCGACTTTTAAGTAAAAAATATTGGCATTATCATGTATAACTCGACAGTGGTTTAACTAAAGGTTGCTAAATTTTGATTATGTATTTACGTTTGTAAGGTAGAACCATAGCATTTAGTGTGGATCCCATAAACGGCTTCTCATAGCCCGACCTCTACAGCTATTTTACCACCGAAACTGAGAATTATAGACAGATGTCGTTTGTAAGTTGATCATGGCTTGGCAGATGCACCTTACATTTTGCAATACAGTACAACGTGTATTACGCAGTATATGTATATTTAATATATATACATACATATACATGTATATACTACATGTACATATATGTATATGTTTCTATAGCAGATGAATAAAAATTATGCTTATTTTAAATAGTGTTTTTTGAGAAATCGGACTGGTCAAGATTTTGACTATTTATAAGAACTAATGGTCAAATTTAAGGATGCCTGGTCATTTTGGCAAAGCCTTAACAATCCCTTTATAGGCATGCCAATACCTACTTGGAGGTCGCTGAAGTCTTTAAAGCCGATATATTTTTTAAACTCAGTTTTTGTTTCTCCGTTATTTTCAGAAAGCATAGCTTTTGGATCTTTTGATGTTCAAGCTGCGCATTGAAAATATAATTGCTGTAAATAACATCATAGCTTTGGTTCAGAGTGAGCCAGTAATAAAACGTTTCCCATAATATTTATAAATAGGGGTTACACGAGCCAAGTCTTGTTTATTAAAGCTATTACTTTGAGACTCAATCGCACCGACACTCATGCTGGTTACAACTAATCAGACAAGGAAAATATACAACAGAGCAATAGCGGGTTCTAGTTTTGGTAGCTATTGTCCTTCCTATCTAATGCATTGAGGGCAAGCCGCAGTTGAGCAACATATTTACAAATACATACAGAGCCAGCCACGAAAGCTAACGAACAAAGAGAACACTCAGCGGTACAACAATCAACAAGGAAAAAACAAACACCAGAACAAGCGGGTCTAGTTGGTAGCTACGTCGTCCTATCAAGCAGAGGATAGAGAGCAACAATTATAAAACAACAAGCCAAGCCACAAAAAAGCAACCCGAGAACAAAACACACCAGGTACAACGAGAACAAGGAAAAAAACAGAACAATAGCGGGTCTAGTTGGTAGCTACGTCCTCCTATCAATGCATCAGGAGTACATAGATATAAAGCAACATTAGGAAAGCTATTACTTTGAGACTTAAATATAATTACACACTCATGTTGGTTTACAACTTAATGATGACAAGGGAAAATATTACAATACACCAGAACATTAGCGGGTCCTAGTCGTAGCTATGTCCTTCCTATCAAGGCAAAGGGCAAGCCGCAAGCAACAACAAAACAACAAGCCAAGCCACAAAGCAACAAAAACAAATACCTGGCTTACAACTTAATGATGACAAGGGAAAATATTACAATACACCAGAACATTAGCGGGTTCTAGTTTTGGTAGCTATTGTCCTTCCTATCTAATGCATTGAGGGCAAGCCGCAGTTGAGCAACATATTTACAAATACATACATGAGCCAAGTCCTACGAAAGCTATTACTTTGAGACTTAAATATAATTAGACACTCATGCTGGTTTACAACTTAATGATGACAAGGGAAAATATTACAATACAACAGAACATTAGCGGGTTCTAGTTTTGGTAGCTACTGTCGTTCCTATCTAATGCATTGAGGGCAAGCCGCAGGAAAACATATACAAATACATACAGAGCCAAGCCACGAAAGCTAACGAGACAAAAAAACACACCAGGGTACAACAAGAACAAGGAAAAAACAAACAACAGAACAATAGCGGGTCTAGGTAGGACGTTCAAACAAGCCGCAGAGAGCAATTATGCATTAAACTGAATTATGTTTAACAATTGAGTACTGCAACACTATTCACATACTGAGCCAATCGCCGAAGATTTTACTGTTTTAATGTAACCAAATGATTCATTTACAAAATACTAGGATCCAGGGAGATTCAGTAGTCAGAGGACATATATTTTGCTGTGCTGGGAGTAGAACTAAGAATGTAAAACAAAATTAATACGATTACCGTGGTGGTTTGCGATAATTTTTACACAGAAACTAAATATTTGGAGTAAGCAATGAATCCTCAAAGGCGGTATGAGGAGGTGATGAATCCAACGAAGTGAAAGTTCCAGAAGGCCCCTGTTGTAATTTTCCCAGTGATACCAAAGTTGCCCAAGTTCGCACAAATTAAAATGCAAAGACCGAGCGCAGCGACATCTCGACCTACAGAATTTTGCAAAAAATTATGATTTTTAGTCCGCAGTAATAGAAATTATATATAAGTTTACGATATTATATGCACAATGAGAGTCGGCAATATAAATGCTGTTAAAATTTATTTTTCGAATTTTGCATTGTTATGTTGGTATCGAACACTGGTTATTATTATTATTATCACTTATAAGAAATGCTGGTAATTTTAAAAATCGTGGTCAAAAAAACTGTATTTTTGACAAAAAAGCCTGGCCCATTTTCCGGTTACAATTTGTGATATTTTACTTCCGCCCATGAAGGTTACATTGGCAACTTTCTCATTGTTTCAGCGCCACAAATATATCAGATTCAACGAACCGTGCAGCGTATAACAGGTAAGTACAAGTACAAACAAACGTATCCTACCTATTGATACCCATTCCATCTTTTTGTCAATGTGCTTCGAATTTAGCATGATGACGTGATTACTCAGAGCGCTTGGATTTCAAAAACTATGGAAAACCAAACAGCACCGAAAAACATTTTTAAACCACACTTCATTCAGTAAGCTACGCTGTGTAATCTCGCATTAATATAATAATACGGTTTTGCGTATATATGACAAATTTTGTTGTAATACATTGACTAGATAATCTGGTGGAAGCATTCCTTTCTATCAGTGGTGTCATCAGAACACAGTAAAGAAAGCCAACTAGTCACCAACCAAACAAACAACCAACCACGGATTGTACGTAGCATGTATAAGAAGCACCCTTTCTATGATGATATTGAAAGCTGACAGTTTAGTCACCAAGCAAGATTGAAATTCAAAAGCCAACTATAAGGCCGTGTTCACATTGCGCCAATCCGATGCGATATCTGTTCACATTGTATTCGACCTGATCCTATCCAATGAGACCAAATTCCGAATCAGCCGTGTATGCGTATATATATAATTTACACTACATCATCCGATTCGATCTGAAGCAAATTAAGCATTGTTTCGGATTTGATCCGATCGAATTCGTATCGGATCGGAACGGATCGGATGCAATGAGCACACTCTGTGTAAAATGCGCGGCGAATCAGGGAGGATCGAATCTGATCGAATCGCATCGTATCTGACGCAATGAGAACATGGTGTGAAATATCGTAGTAAATTTTAAGAGTTTTAAAGGTGGAAAAGCTTCCGTGTGTTTATTTTCCATTCATTTAATGTCCATATGCAAAAAAAATTATATTAACCGTTGGATATATACCCTAGGTCCTAACAAACATTAATTGTGAAATTATAAATCTCCCTTTTCAAGCTGATAAAAAATTTTGATTTAGCCAAATCATACTTACTGTTCATACAACACTTGTATAATTGAAGAGTTTATATAGCCTATACTTTGCACTGAGTTAATATTTAATCAATTTTAAAACAAGATGCTCTGCATGAAACACATACATTCAAGAAGTTTGCCTTTTTAATTCGAAAAATTTATCTTTTTAAGACGTGACTATCACAGCAGTCATATTGATAAAAATCTTTCTTGTTAACTTCTTCTCTGTCGTCGGTTGCTTCTGTGGTAAAGATCTAAAGGAACCTATCAGTTGTGATTAGTTGTAACACGTAATTTTACTTAGAAAAGCTTGAAAAAATGTGTTTGTAGCAACAGAGAAATACTGGTTAATTAGTATGGAAATCATGGTAGAAGCATAAGCTTAACTGCCACAAGAATTATTGTGCTTACGATAGAAATTATGCACCTGAACTACATATCATTATTTAACTATAACATTTACTGCGGGTGACAGTAATGTATAATAGAAATATGTAAAATTGTTTGACTGCAGCGTTTGCAAATATACAGTTTATAAAACGGTAAGAGCCCCAAGTTGACTACCCTGCCATCGGAATATCAAATAAAGATCTAACAGCGTTAAATAATTACCACGTACACCGGTTTTAAGGTAAGAAACGGCATTCCTCCATCTATACTGTAAAAGCGTTGTCTCCACTCTAAAATTAAATCACTATTTTCTAAAGTTTCCAGACCTTGTAAAACTGATAATGTATCTTTCAATGTTTTAAATTCCGGAAATTCCCAAATATTTCAGCTCCATTGTAGTCAACAAATCCGAGACGTTTGCTGCATACCACTTTCGCATGGCATGAGGATTCCAGCGATTGGATCTGTAAAAGACATTCATTGTTGCAATTGATCCGAGTAGTGCAATTATGTTTAGAATGCACAGTCTGACAGAATTTGAAACCAATGTCACAACCTAACTGCTGTGGAAAAAAATTACATGACTATTTTTTTTACTCTGACGATATATCATTTTAACGCCTTTAAAACGTGAAAATCCACTGGCAAATATAACTAAGATGATTTCATAGACTTCATAATACTGACCAAATTTTTGCAGGAAATATGAACTGATGCATATTACATAGTTGCTGATTTTTCTGCGATGATGTCAAGATTCATTATAGACGTAAATCTTTAATTCATATTGGTAGTTTTTCAACGTGTATCCATTTTGGCTCAAGATTTCACTGTGGGTATAACCACAAGCAGTATATACACCACGCATACGATATTCTCGCTCAAACATCTTATCCTTTGTTTTAGACAAACTCAGTATCTATTAGCAGAGATGGCCCAGGAAGTATTTGGCCTGACTCAAATTTTCACATTTTAAGCTTTTATAAAGTAGGGGATTTATTTGTATCATCCATCTTGCAATCGACCTGTGTGAATTGTGCACCAGCGCCACACACATTTGAGCCAACAAAATAAAACATTGTTGGCGTCTCATAGCCTGGACTATTCTGTATCAGTGAAGTAGCACTACTGATAAAATCTTAGTCAATGCTCCGAGGTCTGACAGGAGCAGCCGGGGTCGGCGGGGGTTCGAGGGGGCGAATAAACTTGACGGCTCCCCTACACTCCGAGGACCCATTTGTGCCAATTTTCACCTTATTTTTGGCAATATTTTGCAAAATTTTCCCCGCTCTGATGAACCTAACCAACA
>JASANE010028115.1:0-42025 GCA_030248225.1 Trileptium ribeirensis
TGTGCGAAAAGAAAATAATGACAGGTCAAATGGTGTTAATAGGCCCTTCATCTTTACTTTTTTAGGTCAAGTAGGAATGAACGAATCACAGATAATTGTTGTCATGTACCCCCGCCCTATTATGTACTTTTTGACAGTATAGAGCCTGGCGCCCCTGGTTATTATACCATATAAATCTACAGAACAGTGTGAACAGGCAAGTATATGTATATATATAGTAAGAAGTGAGTGTACCATCAGAAAACAAAAATGATTTAACTGCGCATGGCTGATAACATTGTCCGGGTTCAAGAAACCTGGTGCCTGTCCAATTAGCTGGGTTATGGTGCACAGCTGTGCATGGGTGTGTTGTAGTGGTTAGTGTCTGCATCTAGCAACTATACATACAGTGTGGAGCTGCCGGATGTTCGACCGTTTATTGCCCAACAATGTGGAAAAATAATAAAAACAAGAACAAATGTTTCATATCGCATTTATTGAGCGACCAAACTATACCTACCTAACGTACGTGATTGAAACGGATACATACTATATTTATATTTTTATGCTATAATTATTTTGATTTGGATCCCTGATACCATTGTGGATGCTCTATGGGTGTGTGCACACGTAAATTTTGTCAACATTTGAAATTAAAGTGTGATCATAGTTTGAATGTAATTTGTTATAAAAATATGAACGACTTGCTTCAAAATTTATTCTCAAATTTTTGACCGAAAAATTATCAAATTGTATTAATTTGCCCCTATCAGTGGAACAATATGCTGACAAGATTTGACAGTGTTCACACTTTCAAGTTCATCATGAATACTAAAAATGATTTTGTTCGGATCAAAATTTGAGTTACAGAGTTGTACAGGAAAGTGCAGAAATGAAAAGAGTGAGTCAGAACGAGAACCATGCAAATTGGAACTCTGGGAAATCGTGCCGAGATCTCGTAGCAAAAGCACACAGGATTTAGGTAACGTTAAACAGCTGACCGCTGTCACAAATTTCGATAAGCGGCAAAACAATTAAATACATCTCGAATAGGATGAGTTGTTTGCACACATTATATATACATAGTTTAGAGTGACACAAGCCATAAGGGGGGGCCCAACCCATAGGTCGGATTCCGCCTCAAGCCATATTTCTCCAATTCCTCCCCCATAGTTATGAGCCAAACACACTGCTGAAAATTTAGGATTATGGTCAAAATCTCACAAAAAAACATGTGACAACGTGTAAAATTATGATGATAATTTATAATTTTTGGTTACCACAAAACATTTCAGACGCCACGTACTGTCTAACCCCGTCATATAGCACCCCCTAATCCACGATGATGGGAACGGGACGAGATAGTGTGGAATGCGGCATCAGCAGAAATTGTTTTTTCATACTTTGAGCGTTAAAGGAGCTCGCAAGCTGTAGAACTGTTCACCCATGGTACCGTCTGCAGTAAAATCGGTTCCAGTCCCGTACCTAAAATATACAACACAATATTTGAGTAGACTACCGTATTAATCGCTAGACAGGTCAGTAGCCGCGTGTCGAGACAAACTACAGTACCACGTAATGAACTCAAAGTAACCAACCCTAACCAACCTCAAAAACCCTTATGACGGAAAATGTGGAATTGCACTAACCAAATCTGCGAATCCGGCAAATAACAATTGCTCCTCGAACCACATTTTGGCAATTTTCAATTTGCAGAAATATCTGATGCATATCAGTTTTGTATTAGGCTTATGAACAAATAATTAGCGTAAGGAGCTCATAAACTAATCTGCTCATGCAGCGTTCAATGCGTACATGAACAAAATCCCCGTTCAATTCAAATTCAATAAACTGTCGCTTGCAATAAACGGGACCAAATTTGTTTGGGAATTTGATTTGAACAGCAAAATTGCTTTCGATTTCAATTGCGTGTAGTGTGTTATCGAACAAACTCCACGAAATTTCAATCTAATCAAATGGCGATAGCAATTTTTTTACCTTATGGTTTTATGGGTGTAGGCTGAATTTTTACCTATCATTACAACCACTGGGTACAAAGTTGTGCTTGTGCCCACAGACACAATTGTCAATATAGAGCGTTTAACTCTTTGTGTTCATGAAAAGCCCCGTTCAATTCAAATTCAATAAACTGTCGCTCTGCAAAAAAATCGGGACCAAATTTGCTTAGAATCTGGATCGAACACAAAATTGCTTTTGATTTTCAAATTGCGTGTAGTGTGTTATCGAACAGTTTTGACTGGAATTTCAATTAATCAAATAGCATTCTCTATAGAAATCTTTACGTGGATCCTACGGGTTTTTATGGGTGTGGGCTGAGTTTGCTAACATTCATTACAACCACTGGCACAAAGTTGGCGTGCCGATTGTAGTTGCGTTTAATCTTTGTGTTCATACGAACCCCGTTCAATTCAAATTCAATAAACTGTCGGTCTGCAAAAAATAGGGACCAATTTGCTGGAATCAAGTGGAACACAAAATTGCTTTTTGATTTTCAATTGCGTGTAGTGTGTTATCGAACAATTTTGCAGGAATTTCAATTAATCAAAATAGCATCTATAGTAATCTTTACGTGATCCTTACGGGTTTTTATGGGTGTAGGCTGAGTTTGCTACATCATTACAACCACTGGTACAAGTTGTGCTTGTGCCCACAGACACAATTGTCAATATAGCGTTTACCTCTTTGTCTTCATGAACAAACCCCGTTCAATTCAAATTCAATAAACTGTCGCTTGCAAAAAAAACGGGACCAAATTTGCTTAGAATTGCATAAAGATTCGTAAAAAGCAGATTTGAACTCTAAGATGAACATGCTCGCGCACTATGTTACGTTGTAGGCAAGGGTAGGCGTCAAATTGGAATCATACATAGATTGCGGCAGGTTCTATATTAAATACCATACACCATAAAATGTACAAAATCGGGAAATACAAATTTTGATCATTTAATAAAAATTATCAAAATAGGTCACATAGCTAGTGTTTATAATATTACGCAACATATGGTGTAATTCATAAACGTTTGTTGCAACTCTAATAATTCAGCAACCATTCTATTGGGTAGGTTTACAGCGACGCCTCTTCCAATGCAATATTGTGCATATATCTCCGCGTGTTCGTGAGCACGGTCAAGCAGCACCATGATTCTGGCTGATAACCCTTTTTGTTATTATCGTTTGCAGCAAGGTTATAGGCGAAACGATTTAGATCAAATTTTCACAGCGCAAGTGCCCTTAGGTGACTTGCTTGTGAAAACAATATGAATGATATACACTCGTACGAGGAAAGACATCCTAAATTTAAATAGTAGTGCCAAATCGAAGCCTATTTTGTTGGGTCTTTTCGCTGATAGATCCCAAACCATATCAAATGAAAAGTTTAGGTAATATACCATTCTTATCATATTGAAGAGCCGAATGATGTCACAATTACCTTAATTCATCTGTTCATGTGAAATGCTACCTCTTAGCATAAATATTAACCATGAATATATATCTGCTTTTGATACCATTCAACTCAGCTAGTAAATGTGGTTCCAACGCTATTTTAAAATTATACACATATTGACAAAAAAGACTTTCGAAAAATTTTCAGGTAAGCAAAAAATCGAAAAAAAGTGTCGTAAATATGATTCTAATGTAGTTTTTAAATGCAAAGACGATTAAAGCCAAATGGTACCAAGATTATTCGTGTTCCTTCAAAATTACCATTACCATTTTTGGGCTGGAGGTTTATAACCTAAGGGCCTATTTTGTTATTACATAATATAACTTGTTAAAAACTGATCCGATTTGACTCTCACATAATTTACTTTAGAGTCCTATATTCAGCTTCTTAAGTAGCCTAATTTACATTACTTATATGAAAAGATACACTAAGTCTTGCTCAAATGGCCAGGCATTGCGGAACCTTTTAGTTTTTTAAGCCCACCGATTTTCAGTAATTTCAAAATATGACAGAAGAAATAAGTTAAGTTTTTAACGCTTTTATTTTTCAAGCAATCTGCGCGAATTTCACTTCCGTTCATATACATTTTCAGCCTTTACCATTTATACGATGAGTTCAACCAGTAGCAGTATTTTCGAATCTATGAAAGATCGCATAAGTCAACATATCGTGTATATAACCGATAAAATTTATTATATCCACCAATAAATGTAAGAATGCGAGACATTTCATCAAGCTCTATTAAACTGTTTTATCATGTGCCTTTATGTTTCTAAACTTTTTTACATACTCATTGGACTGCACCGCATGTTTCGAATCGGAAACAAAAGATCAGACATCCTTAACAAATGCCTTATAAAACAACCTAGTTTCAATGCAAAAGACTTTATCTATACATCTCTAGTATTTTTATAACGTCAACAAAAGATCGAGATAACCACAACAAATGCTCTAAAGGAACTTTTGCAGTTAAACATAGTTTCACATTTTCTCCGTTCATACAAAACCAAAATCATAGATTTGTGGGAAATGCATCGCTCAAGAGCGAAAAAGGAACGCCTTCCTTTTTTTTCATTCACATACTTTCAAGAACATCCAACATGAATATAATTATTCTACTTGCAAGTAGAATCGCAACAAAATTCATGAACGGATCTGGTAAAAAAATCGCATTTACAAATTGCAACCAGGGTTCCGTTACAGTGAACTCCACACCTGTTCCGTATATATGAACGCAACTTAAGTTCGCGTACATTTTTTAATTTAAAAATTTTCAGAGCGATTATCAAACTTCTAATTGTATTTTACACGGTCTGTATTTAAAAGTGCACTACGAAAAGAACGCCAGGTTGTTACGCTCCATCAACGTGGTTACCAGTTGTAAAATAGTGCCCGCGAATAAAAAATTTTTATTTGTTAGAAATGCAAATGAAATATAGAAGATTACTCATCGAAACAAGAATCGGGTGCATAGAGAATTCATGTTTTTCGCAATTTTGAGATCCTGAATATCTTTCGACACCATTTCGACCATGTAGCTTACGCGCAGAACGTGTGAGTCACTGTATCCGCCCGAATCATCACTACACCACCACACTTCTCTTTATGCTTCGTACATATCTGCTTTTATGTGACTTGAAACACTGACCTTATTTTCGACACCATTTCGACCATTTCAAGTTACGCGCAGAACGTGGGAGTAACTGGTATCCACCGAATCATCACTACCACCACCAAACACTTCTCGTTTAATGCTCTGCAACATTGCGTATCTGCTGTAATCGATATCAAATGTTTTTTGTCATGCACATAGAGTTAAAATTTTCTACATTGAAATAAATGTTTATATACTCTTATAATGTGAAAAGGCAATTCAATCAAAAACGAGGCAATAATTACTAATTCCATCAAGACCGCATAAGTACCCCTACACTTATGCCTTCTTGATTTCATTTAAACATTTTCCGGAATAAGACTGCCACTCTGGAATAAAGACGCCTATATCATATAAAATATTTATTATAAAGTATTTTAATTAAAAATCAAGGTAGCAATTCTATCAAGAATTGAATTTAAATTGAATTGAAGAAAAATTAAAGTTATAGTTGGGAACGAATTTTACAGTTCTAACAATTTGTAACGTTGGCAGCAATTATATTAAAATCTAACGGGTTAGGTAGTTGAGACCAGTTTATAGTTCCTAGAAATAGGGCTAAAAAGTTTATTTGAGGGGTTGAAAACTTCAATCAGAATCCATAGAAACCGAACACCCATTACTTGAACTGTGATTCAACTTTGCCAACTGTGCATTCTCTAAGAACGCTGTACTACTCAACCTTAGTTAGGACTCACGCGGGATACATAAGCAGTATTTGATTGGTGCAGCTGTAATATACAATGCTATCATTTCTCAGTATAAACTGACATATTGAGATATAATTTATTGATTTCCTAATGTGAGGTTACATTTCGCAGAACTGCTTTGCAGAATTGAAATTACCACTAGATTAACCTCGCCTGTGTACGATGGTTTCTGTGGACGTCCTAACTACAATATCCTAGGTCAAAAATCCAACTATGGTACCAATATATCCAAATTACGTCACTAAATTTCAGATGAGCTAATTAATATTAATAATATTAATATTAAATAGTAATAAATTGTATTATGGCTTTTTCCTGAACGAATTTCTTCCATGTATTTCGTACTGTAAGTATTCGCACTATTTTTGTATATTAGTATTAACCCAAATCAGAAATTTAGAAACAACGCAGGTCCAACACTTTATTTAAAGCTTCGTGATATCCGAGCTAAAAGATTACAATTTATTAATCCACGTGATACTAATGCACCGTAGGTTTAATTTTAAAAAGCGAATTTGTCATATTTTACAGCCAACAAATAACACAACTTATGTAGTGATGTCTGTTTTTCGAACAAGTTGTCGTGTGTATGATTTGTTTGAGTTAGTATACATCGTAATGACAGAAAAACTGATTCCTCCGGTAATGCGCTGCGAATAAACCAATGCAAATGGACTTTTGGTGGTCAATATTGTCTTAAACCGGCTAATTGATGAATTTTAGAAGCCATTGGAGGACCCATGTGAGAGATGCAGAAAAGCTGGCCTTTTACGTTGCTGCCTTAACGCGTTATTGATCTTACCAGGTTTTTTCTTGAGGCATCTGTAAAACCTGGAAAATGATGTCAGCGATTGTGCGGGGACCTGTTTATCTACGACTATTTATGGAAATGATTGTCCTACTTTGTATTAAGATTCGTACCATGGATACAATTTATTACTATTTAATATTAATATTATTAATATTAATTAGCTCATCTGAAATTTAGTGACGTAATTTGGATATATTGGTACCATAGTTGGATTTTTGACCTAGGATATTGTAGTTAGGACGTCCACAGAAACCATCGTACACAGGCAAAGTTTAATCTTGGGGTAATTTAATTTGCAAGAAGCAGTTCTGCGAAATGTAACCTCACATTAGGAAATCAATAAATTATATCTCAATATGTCAGTTTATACTGAGAAATGATAGCATTGTATATTACAGCTGCACCAATCAAATACTGCTTATGTATCCCGCGTGAGTCTTAACTAAGGTTGAGTAGTACAGCGTTCTTAGAGAATGCACAGTTGGCAAAGTTGAATCACAGTTCAAGTAATGGGTGTTCGGTTTCTATGGATTCTGATTGAAGTTTTCAACCCTTCAAATAAACTTATTAGCCCTATTTCTAGGAACTCAAGTAAACCTGGTTCTCAAACCTACCTAACCCGTTAGATTTTAATATAATTGCTGCCAACGTTACAAATTGTTAGAACTGTAAAATTCGTTCCCAACTATAACTTTAATTTTTCTTCAATTCAATTTAAATTCAATTCTTGATAGAATTGCTACCTTGATTTTTAATTATAATACTTTATAATAAATATTTTATATGATATAGGCAGCTTTATTCCAGAGTGGCAGTCTTATTCCGGAAAATGTTTAAATGAAATCAAGAAGGCATAAGTGTAGGGGTACTTATGCGGTCTTGATGGAATTAGTAATTATTGCCTCGTTTTTGATTGAATTGCCTTTTCACATTATAAGAGTATATAAACATTTATTTCAATGTAGAAAATTTTAACTCTATGTGCATGACAAAAAACATTTGATATCGATTACAGCAGATGCGCAATGTTGCAGAGCATTAAACGAGAAGTGTTTGGTGGTGGTAGTGATGATTCGGTGGATACCAGTTACTCCCACGTTCTGCGCGTAAAGCTCAAACATGGTCGAAATTTGTTCGAAAATATTTCAGGTCAGTGTTTCAAGTCACATAATAAGCAGATCAATGTTACGAAGCATTAAACGAGAAGTGTTTGGTGGTGTAGTGATGATTCGGTGGATACCAGTTACTCACACGTTCTGCGCGTAAAGCTCAAACATGGTCGAAATTTGGTGTCGAAAGATATTTCAGGTCAGTGTTTCAAGTCACATAATAAGCAGATCAATGTTACGAAGCATTAAACGAGAAGTGTTTGGTGGTGTAGTGATGATTCGGTGGATACCAGTTACTCACACGTTCTGCGCGTAAAGCTCAAACATTTTCGAAGTTTGGTGTCGAAAGATATTTCAGGTCAGTGTTTCAAGTCACATAATAAGCAGCTCAATGTTGCAAACCATTAAATGAGAAGTGTTTGGTGGTGGAAGTGATGATTCGGTGGATTCCAGTTACTCAAACGATCTACGCATAAAGCTCAAACATGGTCGAAATTTGGTGTCGAAACATATTTAAGGTCAGTGCATGTTTCAAGTCACATAATAAGCAGCGCAATATTACAAAGCATTAAGCGACAAGTATTTGGTGGTGGCAGCGATGATTCAGCGGGTTTCAGTTACTCTCATGTTCTACGTGTAAAGCATAGCTTAAATTTTTTTGCGAAAGAATTTCAGATGAGTGTACGTTTCAAATCACAAAATACATGTTTACTGCAGTTGAAGGCACCTATTATCTTTATTAAAGGTCATACATTTTAAACCTTAAGTTATTACCGGTTGAATAATTGCAGGCGGGAGTGAATAACATTCAGAATCCGTTACTTTTGGCACTTATAATTGTCAAATTTAATTGTTATTTATAACCTGAGAACGTCAATACAGTATTGACTTAATTCCCACAGTGCCCGCACCTTGACGTAAGATACCAATTATATTGATTTTCCCTAGAAACACTTTTCACAGGGGAAGGAGGGATTAAGATGGCGGATTTAGGGCCATAACACAACTAATTAGCATAATTCTGGCAGTTGTTATGTATAGTTTTGAATTGGCTAGAGTTATTCCCTGTGTGTGCCGTAAGATAAATCCAACGGAGTGTGCTTGTGCCATATGGTGAATGCGCTTGTAGTGAAAATGCTGTTACAGTGAAATGTTCTTTCGGATCCAGCCAAATTGTCTATACTGGAACAAAGTTGGACGTAGTAAAAATATAATTATCGTGAATTCTTTGATTCGTCTCACACGATTTAACTATATATATGCTTACTGTACACTTAATTTAAAACAGAAACTTGTTTCAGATTATATACATCTTTTCAGGGGCATCGTCACGGGGGGGGCAAGTTTTCGCCTGTTGATAGCAGCCAACAGCTCACGGTTCACACCCATTATTTCAAGTGTACTCTGATTTGAACGTCTCTAATCCAGCTTAATCTCCATATTGTCCTGTAGAAATAGATCTCAGGGCCTTCGATGTGTTCCTTTTCTTGAGCGTCCAAGCTTCGGCAAGATGAGATGCAGCTCTCCACTCCAGCTTTTATTTCACTGCATTGCTCATACTGGTATCCTTTCAAATAGCGGTATATAACTGACGGCATTTCTCTTTCGCAATACCTAACCTTACATGAACGTCCTCTGAGCAGTCGCCCATAACTTGCTTCTTTTTTGATCGACCCTATATATTTAACTTAGCGACGTGCTCGCCACTTGTTCCATCCACCGGAATGACATCTGTAGGACCTGCCCGATGGTAGGAGAAGCATTTATCCAAACTCCGAGGAAGAAGCATGTTTGCTATAAAATATATAATACGCATGACCTCTCTTAGAACGCTTTGAAAAATTTAGGTGTCATATTTCAAACAAAAGCCACGTTATTGTAAAACGGAAATGTAAAATGTAAATTCGCATAACCTATCTTAGAGCGCTTTGTGAAATTTTGACCCTGTCCTAATTTCAGTGCACGTCATTTGTATTTATTGCAGGAAAAAGTGACCCATATGTCACTGTAAAACGCAACGATGACATCGTTTATAAAAGCGATACAGTGCTCAAAACTCTAAATCCAGTTTGGGCCGAGGATTTCCAGTTATTGTTGTGCGTTGCTGACGACATCATTCGATTTGAAGTAAAACTCGCCGTTTTAGCTTTAGATGCAGGGGTGGCTTATTGTTCTAATCCGTATATCTCACACCACATATAGGATCGTCATGTCAGTTATAGTTAAAAGGTGGCAAATATCTCTGTTTTAAATAGTCATCAATGCGTGAAGTAAACTTTACGTGCATACAACTTGGTCGTTTTGTCAAGTCAGTTCAGGATCTCAAAATTGCGAACAAACCATGATATTTCTCTATGCACCCGATTCTTGTTTCGATGCAGTAATCACTTCTATCATTTCATTTGCATTTCTAACAAATCGAACAAATCATTTTTATTCGCGGGCACTATTTTACGAACTGGTAACCACGTTGACTTACAGCGTAACCACACCTGGCGTTCTTTTGTAGTGCACTTTTAAATCACAGACCGTGTACAGAGTTAGTCCAATTCAGCAAGTCATTTGATAATTGCTCTGAAATTTTTTAAATTAAAAAAATGTACGCGAACTTAAGTTGCGTTCATATATTACGGAACAGGTGTTGGAGTTCACTGTACACGGAACCACTGGTTGCAAATTTGTAAATGCGATTTTTTTACCAGATTCAGTTCATGAATTTTGTTGCGATTCTACTTGCACAGTAGAATCAAATTCATATTCATGTTGGATGTTCTTGAAAGTATTGTGAACTGAAAAACCAAGGACAGGCGTTCCGTTTTTCGCTCTTGAGCGATGCCATTTCCCACAAATCTATGATTTTGGTTTTGTATGAACGGAGAAACATTGTGAAACCTATGTTTAAACTGCAAAAGTTCTTGTTTTAGAGCATTTGTTGTGGTTATCTCGATCTTTTGTTGACGTTATAAAAATGACTAGAGATGTCATAGATATGAAGTCTTTTGCATTGAAACTAGGTTGTTTTATAAGGCATTTGTTAAGGATGTCGTGATCTTTTGTTTCGATCTGAACACATGCGGTGCAGTCCAATGAGATGTAAAAAAGTTTCAGCAAACATAAAGGCACATGACTAACAACCAGTTTAATTAGAGCTTGATGAAATCGTCTCGCATTCTTGACATTTATTGGTGGATATTAGTAATTTTATTGGTTATATACACGATATGTTGACTTATGCGATCTTTCATAGCATTCGAAAATACTTGCTACTGTCGAACTTATTGTATGAAATGGTAGACATGGCTGAAATTGTATCATGCAACGGAAGTGAAACTTCGCGCAGATTTGCTTAATTGAAAAGCGTTAAACAGCTTAACTCATTTCTTCTGTCATCATTTTTTGTAATTATCTTGAAACATCTGTGAAACTTAAAAAACCTATAAAGGTTCCGCATGAGCTGCTATTTGAGCCAAGACTGAGCTAATTTTTCATAATTGTTATGTAACTGTAGGCGAGCATTTATGACAGCCTGAATCATGTAGGACCCTAAAGTAATGATTATGTATGTGAGAGTCAAATCGGATCAGTTTTTAACAAGTTATATTATGTAATAACAAAATAGGCCCTTAGGTTATAAACCTCCAGCCCAAAAATGGTAATGGTAATTTTGAAGGAACACGAATAATCTTGGTACCATTTGGCTTTAATCGTCTTTGCATTTAAAAACTACATTAGAATCATATTTACGACACTTTTTTTCGATTTTTCTTCTTGTCCAAAATTTTTAGAAAGTCTTTTTTGTCAATATGTATAATTTTAAAATAAGTTTGAACCACATTTATAACTGAGTTGAATGGTATCGAAAGCAGATATATATTCATGGTTAATATTTATGCTAAGAGGTAGCATTTCACATGAACAGATGAATTAAGGTAATTGTGACATCATTCGGCTCTTCAATATGATAAGAATGGTATATTACCTAAACTTTTCATTTGATATGGTTTGTTACGATTGTATGGCGAAAAGACCCAACAAAATAGGCTTCGGTAGCACCTACTCTTTAAATTTAGGATGTCTTTCCTCGTACGAGTGTATATCATTCATATTGTTTTCGCCGGCAATCGCCCCCTAAGGGCACTTGCGCTGTGAAAATTTGATATAATCGTTTCGCCTATAACCTTGCTGCAAACGATAATAACAAAAAGGGTTATCAGCCAGAATCATGGTGCTCTTGTAGACCGTGCTCACGAACACGCGGAGATATATGCACAATATTGCATTGGAAGAGGCGTCGCTGTAAACCTACCCAATAGAATGGTTGCTGAATTATTAGTGTTGGAACAAACGTTTATGAATTACACCATATGTTGCGTAATATTATAAACACTAGCTATGTGACCTATTTTGATAATCTTTATTAAATGATCAAAATTTGTATTTCCCGATTTACATTTGATAGTGTATGGTATTTAATATAGAACCTTTCACAATCTATGTATGATTCCAATTTGACGCCTACCTTTGCCTACAGCGTAACATAGTGCGCGAGCATGTTCATCTTAGAGTTCAAATCTGCTTTTTACGAATCTTTATGCAATTCTAAGCAAATTTGGTCCCGTTTTTTTTGCAAGCGACAGTTTATTGAATTTGAATTGAACGGGGTTTGTTCATGAAGACAAAGAGGTAAACGCTATATTGACAATTGTGTCTGTGGGCACAAGCACAACTTGTACCAGTGGTTGTAATGATGTAGCAAACTCAGCCTACACCCATAAAAACCCGTAAGGATCACGTAAAGATTACTATAGATGCTATTTGATTAATTGAAATTCCGTGCAAAACTGTTCGATAACACACTACACGCAATTGAAATCAAAAGCAATTTTGTGTTCGATGCAATTCTAAGCAAATTTGGTCCCGATTTTTTTGCAAGCGACAGTTTATTGAATTTGAATTGAACGGGGTTTGTTCATGAACACAAAGAGGTAAACGCTATATTGACAATTGTGTCTGTGGGCACAAGCACAACTTGTGCCAGTGGTTGTAATGATGTAGCAAACTCAGCCTACACCCATAAAAACCCGTAAGGATCACGTAAAGATTACTATAGATGCTATTTGATTAATTGAAATTCCGTGCAAAACTGTTCGATAACACACTACACGCAATTGAAATCAAAAGCAATTTTGTGTTCGATGCAATTCTAAGCAAATTTGGTCCCGATTTTTTTGCAAGCGACAGTTTATTGAATTTGAATTGAACGGGGTTTGTTCATGAACACAAAGAGTTAAACGCTATATTGACAATTGTGTCTGTGGGCACAAGCACAACTTGTACCAGTGTTTGTAATGATATAGCAAACTCAGCCTACACCCATAAAAACCCGTAAGGATCACGTAAAGATTGCTATAGATGCCATTTGATTAATTGAAATTCCGTGCAAAACTGTTCGATAACACACTACACGCAATTGAAATCAAAAGCAATTTTGTGTTCGATGCAATTCCAAACAAATTTGGTCCCGATTTTTATTGCAAGCGACAGTTTATTGAATTTGAATTGAACGGGGTTTGTTCATGTACGCAAAGAGTTGAACGCTGCATGACAGATTAGTTTATGAGCTCCTTACGCTAATTATGTTCATAAGCCTAATACAAAACTGATATGCATCAGATACGCTTTTCTGCAAATTGAAAATTGCCAAAATGTGGTTCGAAGACAAGGTGTTATTTGCGGAATTCGCCAGATTTAGGTTAGTGAAGAATAGGACCAAATTCCACATTTTTTCCGTAGTAAGGGTTTTTGAGGTTGGTTTGGTTGGTTACTTTGAGTTCATTACGTGGTACGTATATTAAGTTTGTCTCGACACGCGGCTACCTGAAAGCCTGTCTCACGATTAACTGCGTAAGTCTACTCAAATATTGTGTACTTATATTTTAGGTACGGGACTGGAACCGATTTACTGCAGACGATTACATGGGTGAAGCAGTTCTACACTTGGCTCCTTTAACACTCAATAGGTATGAAACAATTTCTGCTGATGCCGCATTCACACTATATCATACCTTCCCATGATCCGTGAACTCAGGGGGTGTCAGTGCTTATGACGGGGTTAGACGGTGCGTGGCGTATAGAATGTTTTGTGGTAACCAAAAATTTGCCTGATTATTCATCATAATTTTACACGTTGTCGCATGTTTTTTTGTAATTTTGACCATAATTGCTAAATTTTCAGCATGCTGTTGGCACTGGTGGTGTGGGGAGGATAAAATATGGCTTGAGGCGGAATCCGACCCTTATGGGTTGACCCCCACGCCCCTATGGGCACTTATGCGCTATAAACTATGTATATATAATGTGTGCAACGACTCCATGCCTATTCAAAGATGTATTTAATTGTTTTGCCGCTTATCGAAATTTGTGACAGCGTCAGCTGTTTAACGTTACCTTGATATCTGTTTGCTACGATCTCGCACGACTTCCAGAGTTCCAATTTGCATGGTTCTAGTTTCTAGACTAGCTCTTAGTTTCTGCACTTCCTGTACAAAGCTCTGAGCTCAATTTTTGATCAAAATTTGAAATCATTTTTTAGTATTCATGATGAACTTGAAAGTGTGAACACTGTTCAAATCTTGCTAGCATATTGCTTTAGCTAATCAGGGCAAATTAATACAATTTGATAATTTTTCGGTCAAAATTTGGGATAAAATTTTGAAGCAGGGTGGTTTGCCATATTTTTTTATAACAAATTACATTCAAACTATGATCACACTTTGAGTTCAAATGTTGAGCAAAAAATTTACGTGTGCACGCACCCATAGAGCATCCACAATGGTATCGGATCCGAATCGGATGATATGGCGTGAAAAATATAAATATAGTATGTATACGTTTTCAATCACGTATACGTTAGGTAGGTATAGTTTGGTCGCATTGGATCGAATGCGATATGAAACATTTGTTCTGTTTTTATTATTTTTTCCACATTGTTGGGCAATAAACGGTCGAACCATAAGTCGGCAGCTCCACCGCTGTATGTATATTGCTAGATAGGATTTCTTAAGCCATACAACGCACCATGCACAGCTGTGCACATAACCAGCATCCAAATAGCACAGGACCTTATTTGAACCAAACGAACAATGTTCTGAGAGCCATGCGCAGTTAAATCGTTTTTTGTTTTTCTGATGATACGGTCACAACTCTTTACTATATATATATACGTATACTTGTGTTGGCGTGTATGTAGATTTATATGGTATAATAACCAGGGGCGCAGCTCTATCTTGTCAAAAAGTTGCGTGATGGGGCGGGGGAGCATGACAACAATTATACTTGTGATTAGTTTTGGTATTACTTAGACTAGAAAAGAGTAAAAAATGAAGGTCTGGACACCATTGACCTGTCTCCCATTCCCTCTTCTGCGCGCAACGAGTAGTATAGTGTTAGTGTGCTAAAATGTCTGTCAGTTCAGTAGTCTTTATGACATATGAAACGACTGATACTCATACGTCATGGTTGGTTCAGCGATGCATGTAGCGAAATACAGTCAGCGCATAGAACCAAAATGCTGCTTTGGTATATTTGCTACAAAGATGGCTTTCCGCTGTCGGGAACTGGCATTTAATATAACAACCTATTTTTCAAAGGAATATCGTTTAAGCCAGAACCTCAACCCTGGATTTATTTGAGTGGTATTCACCGACTATCAAGTTTAAAGTGTAGACTAACACAGTGAACAGACCCAGTGGTAACTTAGATATTCAACTGCAATGTGCATCAGGGGCAGAACAAAAGTAACGTGAGGACATGGGAATTGGGTCATACCCATAAGTGTCGAAGGGCCATCAGCTTAGTGAGTAGATGGTCTCGGCGGTGTGGGGGTGCGGTGGCGGAAAGCCAGGAGGGTTGTAAATTTTAGAGTTTACGGGAACTCACGATTTTTCCCAATTTCGACAAAATTGTTCCAATTTTTTGCCAATTTTACCCAATTTTTGCTAAATGTTTCATCAATTTTTACTTATTTGCGCGAATTTTTTTGCCAAATTTTCACCAATTTTTGTTGACTTTCACTCCAAATTTTGGTACGGGGGGAGGGGTGGGGTGGGTTGGAAGTTTTTAGGGGATGGGCAGATTTAGCTTGAGGAGGTAAGACCCACAGGAGACGGGTAACCTTTATACCCCCTATCGCCACCTATGGTCATATTCTACTTTTTTGTATGTCAGTTGTCAAATACATAAAATTGGGATGAAACTTTGTTATCTAACTACGAGCACAACAATTCTACTATCTGTACATCTGGTCAATACGATTCTAACAGGAACAAATATACAAAATACATGCCATTACTTAGGGTCGGGTTGTCAAAAAAAATCGAAACTTCCATTTTGGCAGTCAGTAACGATCGGGGCAAATCCGAAAGTATAATGGAACAACCAGATATATAAAGAGTTAAACTCTAAAAATTATAGCGTGATATGCGTGACGCCTGGGACGGAACCAAGAGCTGAAAACTGAACGTCCCGGGTTTTAATTATTGATTGATCACTAGCAGATAAGCGGATTTTATATATTGGACAGATAGTATAAATGTGCAATAAAAACGTGCGAACTTATTGACACAACGTGGGTTCGATCGAACATTAAGACCGGCCGTCGTAGGTTACTAAATACGGGGGAGGAGTGGGTACGGTCCCGCTGACGGGTGAGAATCCGCCTTGGCATGACGCCGCATATTTTCTGTGATATTATAATTATTGACAAAACATTAGTTTGTGCATTAGTAAAAAGCTCGTATATTCAAAGAAAGAACTCGATGTACAAGAAGATTTTTTCTTGACCATCCAACACATTTCTATCTTCCGCCCACGTATATTCAAAGAAAGAACTCGATGTACGAGAAGATTTTTTCTTGACCCTCCAACACATTTCTATCTTCCGCCCACGTATATCCAAGGAAAGAACTCGATGTACGAGAAGATTTTTTCTTGACCCTCCACCACATTTCTATCTTCCGCCCACGTATATTCAAAGAAAGAACTCGATGTACGAGAAGATTTTTTCTTGACCCTCCAACACATTTCTAGCTTCCGCCCACCATCAATCTACTATACAACGTGTGAATCCTACAACCCACCCAGCTATGTTGATATTCAAGAATTATTTTTATGTGAGTAGCCAATTTTGTTAGGACAAATGGTCTTGTCATGCTGCAACAGATAAGGACTGGCAAAGAGTTTGATATACTTCGCTGTGTGCCTGATATTATATATGTCTTTCGGCAAAATAGGTGTGAGTGTGAATTTTGTTCAAGAGTATTTAGGCAGATATATAACAAAAATTTATAAACAATAGATATATTAATCTTTAAGTGAATGCTGCAATTTTGAAATGTGTGCTTACTGCATGAAATTTGCTAAAAATAGCATTAATATGTGGGGAAACAACAGGAAATTGATACGTCAACGTTAGTTGTTAATGACGTATCAAGACCTAGTAATTTACGATTACGATGATCGGGATCGCACATTTGTCGTACAGAATGTCAATGTGTGTCAAGCGTTACGTCCAGTTGGTAGGGCGCAACCAAAGTATGTTCGACTGTTTTAGTGCAAAACATTGCCTATCGTATATAGGTTATACCACGTTCATATAATTTTTACATATACAGTAGCTATATTGTTATATTTACAGTTGGCATGATTTGCATCTGCAGCTTGGATTCGAAGGCGATAACACAAATTATATGGGTTATATTGCGATTGAAGTTCAACTGACCGAGTGCAAAGATTGTGCCAAAGACGTGAGAAGTTTATAAATGTTTTAGTTGATGAGTATGTCATTTTCATTCGCTGATAGCATAATACTAAGAGTGGATTATATTTTTGGTAAAGCGAAAGACACTTTTCAGGTTATGCCATGCAGTTTAAAAGTATGGCGCGCTACGTTTCGCGCTTCCCTCCAGTATTTCATGGGGCAGCTCATTTGTCTCCCCCCCTGCGTTTCATGTGGTGGATAAATATACTCCCTATTGTTACTTTAGGGACATTTCTTCCTCCATGATTTCGTGGGGTCGAACACATTTGTTTTGTCACCCTCCATGAAATGCAGGGGACTCCGCGAAACACGACGCGACATACCTTTAGTCTAACAATACATGCGCTGAAGCGTGTCACACACTTTAGTAAAATTTTATGCAATCTTGATAATGCCATACAAAAAATCAGTCACTTCGGTTTTCCATACAAAATCACAAGCTTTTTTACATGGAATATATATCGGCAAATTTGCAAGCCTTCAGCAAAACTGTGTATTGTTTACCTTGGCTAGCGTACTGATACGTTTAATTGGTTGCTCCGCTTGGTATTGCTATTCGGTCAAACGCTAGCCTGCAAATAAAACTACATCATATTATCCAATGTCTTACCTCAAGTCTTACTCACTGATGACAGCTGCCCGGTTTTCGCCGCCGATCCCTTCGTGACATTTGTTTTCAAAAGACTTTATGTGTCCAATAAATCACGCTCAAAATCAAAATCAACATATCGGATATTGTTTCAGCAAAGAAATAATAAAGAAGAATTCCATATGAATATTCCAAGTTATCCTATAAATTAAATGTCGACAATGATTGGTCGTTTTGATTTTGCCAGAAAATTTATACTGTGTTTTTATAGGCATATCTGACTTATGTATTTCATCTGGGTTTGACATTTCATCTCGACAGCTTTTGTTCTTGTTATGCTTGCTGTGTATTTTGCTACAGCTTCCTGACTAATTACGCAACAACTACAGTTAGATGCGTGTACGAAGATGGTAAAAAGGACTGTTACAATCGATTTATGTATAGATTTTATTCTGCCACTCATTTTGCTAGAACCGAATCTATCGAAATAAATTTAGGTAATAAAATCAGGTCAAGTTATTGAAATCGAAATTTGTAGAATTTATTATACATTTTAAACAGTGCAATGACCTTAAATAAACTTTAGCAGAACAACTTCTACAAAAACACAACAACTTCTGCTCAATTTTATTTGAGGAGGCGTCCTTTCTAGTAGAACTGATTCTGTCTAGAATTGATTCAACGATAGGATTGATTCTAGCATTTATTTTTATAGCCCATGTCAAATTTAGGGGCCTGACGTTATAGCGTTAGAAAAACGAACATCTTAGAGCGGGTATGTGGCGGCAGCCCTCCCCCCCGACTTAGGCTTAGGCTTAGTACATGGCTTATATAGGGACTTAAGATGGCTAAAACTAAGGCTTAGGCTTAGTATATCGAGAACGGCATGGCATGCATTATACTTCGGCCCCTAAAGTTGACATGGGCCATTTTTATCATATGGCTTCACACATCTTACATCACATTTATTATTTATACAGATACAGCAACATACATTTTGATCCGGTATATTATATATATATTAAAAATATAGCACTATTAATTAACATGTTGTGTTTTGATTGTCTATATACAATTTTGATTAATACTAAATTTAATCAAATGCATTTTGTAAATCATAATTGTAGGCTGCTTCGGAGTCCTGGTCTAAAAGGAGCAGTGCTCGAAGGAGGAATCGAACAAAATGTGAGCTTAATAATTGTATTATGCAACCAGCTGCAGCGCTGAGACCGTTGGGTTGGACGTATTAATTTAATTTTAATACAAAATAATTACTTTAATATTTTCATACGAACTGCAGTGAAGCTGCATGGAAGCATGTTGGTGAACTCACGCTGGATCGTGTAACTAATGTAAATGATCATGCATTTTGAACTTGAACATACGAGCCAAATCAGATTGGTTTTGAACTAGTTATATTCTGCAACAACAAAGTGGGCCTTTTAGGCTACACGCCTCCAGCCCGGAATTTTGAAGAAACGCCGTAAATTTTGATACTGTTCGACTTGTTTCGTCTCGGAAAACTAGTATAATAATATATATGATAAAAGTTTTCGATATCGTTGCGTTACCATTGTATCGCATAGGTATCGATAGAGGCGGTAGAGGGATTACGACCCGCTCCCCACCGCCGCAGCCTAAGGGTCGGTCTCCCCGCCGCTTTGCGCCGAAAGTTCGGAAAATGTTAGCGAAAATATGGTGAAACTTCGCAACAAGAATGAAATTGGCAAAAAATAATGGAATTTGAAAAAATTTGACGCAAAGTAACAAAAATGGGGTAAAATTTTAGGAAGGTTTGGAAATATTTTAAGATGCAAACTAAAAAAAGTTAACCCGCCCCTGGCTTCCCAGAGCTGTGCGCGGGTACGGGTAATCACGGGTACACACAGGTTTCGGAAAGTAATCGCAAAATAGCACAACCCCAGGTACCGAGCAATGCTCCACTTGCAAGAATAACCACCCATGGTGTTAAGTATTTTGTTTCGCGACCAGAAATGGAGGGTGGGTCAGTTTGTCGTTCGAGAGTCATGTAAGTCACCATGTTTGGTGGGTCGCGGTGGGTCGTGTGTCGACCGGTGTGGGTCGAGGGTCACGTTGTTAACAGTAGGTCCATCCGCGTTCAAGTGAAGAAACTAGGCGGTTCCCTTTACTGGGCACTGTAGAAGCACTAGGCAGTTCCCTTTAGTGGTTGCTGTAGACCTCAAGGAGGCTCGCTTTACTAGGCCCTGCAGAAGTGCAAATTACGGTATCTTTAGGAAGCTACAAATTCCTGTGCTGGGCACGGAGCGGCCAGCCTCCCTGAACGCGGGCGAGCTTCCATTTGGGTGGTTGGTTGGGCGGTAGAGAGGTGGGCTGCGACAGCGCATCACGCCCTTGTTGTGAAGCTTGGGCAGCGACAGATCGCTGGCGAAGAATTCGCTATCAGAATGTTAATAAGATTAGAATTGCTTTAAAACGCAAAGCGATAAATATGTTGAGCCATTAAGGATTCAATAACTTGCGGGCCTCGCGGGCCTGAGAAAAAAGTATTGAGCCGGCGGATATGGGTTTAGTGGCGGTGGATAGCAGTTTGATCCAGATCTGTGTGCGAGTATATACGTGTACCTGCTGGCCGGACCGGGTGCGGGCTCAAACGTTGAGCCCGCGGGTAACCGCAGGTTTCGAAAAGTAATCGCAAAATAGCACAACCCCGAGTACCGAACAATGCTCCAGTTGCTAGAATAACCACTCATGGTGTTAAATATTTTGTTATGCTACCGGAAATGGAGGGTGGTTCAGTGGGTCGTTTCGTGAGTCATGTGGGTCGTCATGTTTGGTGGGTCACGGTGAGTCGTGTGTCGACTGGTGTTGGGCCGTGGGTCACGTTGTTAACAGTAGGTCCAACCGCGTTTAACTGAAGAAACTACGTGGTCCCTTTACTGGGTACTGTAGAAGCCACTAGCCGGATCCCTTTACTGGGCACTGTAGAAGCACTAGGCAGTTCCCTTTAGTGGGCTCTGTAGACCACAAGGAGGCTCCCTTTACTAGGCCCTGCATAAGTGCAAATTACGACATTTTTAGGTATTCCTATGCTGGGCATGGAATAGGCAGCCTCCCTGAATACCGGCAAGCTTCCATTTGGGTGGTTAGTTGGGCGGTAGGAGGGTGGGCTGCGAAGGCGGATCACGTCCTTGTCGTGAAGCCTGGGCAGCGAGCGGTCTTTGACTTTCGTGAATTTAGGATGCCAAGGCATTCAGTTGATTTCTAAATACATTTAACATATATAAACAGTTTTGCTACGTTGTTCCAATCATCGCTGTGTTTCAGATGTCCCGTTGTTTGGTGATATATATAATTATATGATTTTTTCGATTTCATTTTTAGTCAAAGGTCAGGTTGTCAACATTACACTAGTCGAAGGCAGAAACTTTGATTTGGATTCTCATCACATTAAAATAATGCATCCGTACGTCAAATTTCGACTCGAAAAAGAAAAATTCAAGAGTAAGGTTTGTACGCTTAAATTTAGTTGGTATTTTATTCTGTAACGCATATTTATTATCTGAATTCTGAAGGCTGGCAGTTACAGAATACTAGGAATACGGCATCTAGATGCCCGCGTATTCTGAACTTACTACTGACAGCTGGTTGTTATCATAGCATAGCATTCAAGCCTCATCCTTTCAAGATGTAATATTTAGCGAATTAGTTTACATTTAAATCACTATATTTACACTCAGAGGAAAAGGTAAGTGTCAAGAAGGTATGTTATAGGATTGACGCAGCTAGCGATAATGTTAGTTATGATAATGGTCTTTTTGATTGTCCGAATGTGGTCAATTTGGAACATTCTGCAAAAAATCGGTACCATTCGACTCAGATATTTGTCAAAATGAATTTTATCCAAGCGTATATGCCATTGCACAAAAAATCAAGTTTCACAGTTCAGAAGCATCAAACTACAAAAAAAAATGAAGGGTCTTTTCAGGAAGCCCACCAACCCCAAAATTGTCAATCTTGACGATACAGGAAGTGGTCCAGAAAATGAGCATTTCGTATGACAAAATCGGTTCATGGGTTAACGACTTGGCTTAGCCATTCATATAAATTGGCGTAGCTGCTTATCCCATGAGCCGATTTATCTGATTTTTATACCATTCGACTCAGTTTGTCAATGCAGTTTAATGGTAATTAAAAGTATGCATTTATTAAAAATTTCGAAAATTTACGTACTAAAGGTATTGATGACCACTAATAACCAAAAAAACTAGAGATAGTTATTAAAGGGAATACTTATCTATAATCTTAACTTAACTTATATACAATCAGAAATAATTGGAAATATAACGCAATGTACACAGACACACGCAGTATATGTACATGTAATAATAATAATAAAACATTTGTAACGCGCCTTTTTCGCAGAACGCATGACAAAAGCGCAAGATAATAAATGTCAGGTAAAGATGTCATTTGAGCTCAGTGGATGGTCCCAGGTGCAAGAGCCACTCCCGTCAAAATGAACGTCTATTGAGAGTGATTTTCTAGTCAAAGTTTTATAATTTCGTTTCAGGCAAGTCGCATTGCAGAAAATCCTCAATGGATGGAAAGATTTGAACTCAATATCACCAACGAATCAAAGCAATTGCTGGAAATTATTGTTAAAGACAAGGCACTCAATCGTCATCTTGGCGAGTAAGAAATTATTGTTCGCTAGCTTTGATTGTATATTTATAGTTTGATTGGCAAATTATGATTATTTGTAAGTGTGTAGCTTTTTAATATTTTTTATCGTTTTCGCGGCATTATGTCTAAAGATATACGAATTTATGATCCTAATTAATAATTCTAACCAGGACAAAGCCCGTAGCCAGGATTTCGAAAAGGGAGGTGCAGTACCAATGACGTCGGCGAAACTGAGTTCAAGGTGGGGTCCAATAAAATTTTGTATTGAATACATTCACAGCTAGCTAAGTAACGAAAATAATCTATACGTAACTACTCCGCCGACGGACAATTTTAGCAAAATTCATATATGTATATTTTTTGTCAATAAATTTGGCGAATTTTTGTTGCATGTTTCTTAGCTTCGGGATTCCAGCATTTCTGGCGTAATTTACCTTTCTTTGGACGACATGATAAACATAAAAAAATTTCGGGCGACCGAAACGGGGAGTCTGGACCCCTAGACCCTCCTGGCTACGTCATTCATTCTAATCTAATATTTAGTTAACAGGACAACAACTTTTTTGTACTCCAGCTACTCGTTACCAGTGGATTTTATCATGGCTACAGTTGATGAAGTAAACCATTTTTTATTCCAAAAACGGGTTTGAAATTGTGATATTCGATTTGTAGAGCATTTGCCAATATTCGCCACAGATATTTCATTACAACGAAAGCCACGAAGAAAGTTTGTTTCTTTCGTTAAAATAATCAGTTTGCGACACTTTTGCATGTGTTAGGTGCACAAGAGGCTTTCTAGGTCAGCCAAGTCTTACTGTGTAGCAACAGACAGCAATTTTACCGGGTTTCCGCTATAGGTCGCTTACCCATAATGTCCAGCCACTGACCCATATTCGCCATTTCCCCCACCTTCCCCCCACGCCCAGCCACGGAAGTTTTTAGCGTTTAAATGTTTAATTTTGATCCCGAGAAATTTTTTTCTGCGACCAACGTACGGTGTTGTTTCCGAGAATTCTGGTATCTCAGTCGAAGAATGCAGTAATACTGAAGCACACATGTATATAAAACGACACGTATATGTAAATATATGCACAATATATATAGATATGAGATTATATTAACCTATAATATATTTATATAATATATGATATATAAAATATGTGATTCTACTGTCCTCCCCCCCCGCGAACTCAGGGTCAGACTGACCTCGAGAGCTCCCCCAATTGTCAGAGGCACGCCGGAACCACAATGTAACATAATTTAATGATTATGGCTTCTTTTTAAAACCTATTTTTAGCCTTATGTTTTGTGTTGTAGAAAATATTAAGCTCACCTGAATTTGTCCACAGTGGTATCTCACATTGCTATCTCACAATAGTTCAAAACCAAATATAATTTGCTTGTATAATTATGCCTAGGTGGCGGATTCCCAACCACCATGAAAATAGTTGCTTTATTTTAATATTATTTGAAAACAGCAAAAAAGACAAAAGATTTAATTTCGAATCCTGAAGCAGAGCTATGTCATAAAAATATATGTTAACCGCTGCACGATATATCATTCATAAAAATGTGGAAATTGATTTCACATCATTAGCCTGGACACAGCACAAAGTAGTAAAAGGCATAGAATATATATACCTGGTGTAAATCGTATTTGAATAATATTTGAGAAATATATTCTATATAATCTGGCTATTTCCAAGCTATATATATGTAGTTGTAAATTGCAAATGATGTTTTGTGGATAGAAGGGTTATGTGGTCAGTCGGAGTGTCATTGGAAAAGTTGGGAATAGCAAGGAATAGCGAAACGACTAAAGGATATCATTTTGCTTCAAAATCCTGTTTTCCATTAAAACTGTGGAATAGATGCAAAATTTTAATTTTCTCGAATTTAGTATACTACAGGCACAACGGTAGTTAGAGATGTACGTGAATATAGCCAGTGTTTAACTGAGTTATTGGTCTACCTGTGATAACAATAACAGCTACCATTAAAGCGTCAATTGGCTTGTTAGAATAACATCATAAATTATCAACTGCTTCAAGCAAATCCATGCAGTAGTGGTTTAACACGTCTGGTGCTCATGTAAAAGACCCGATTCTCATTTTGCAGTAAACCCAATATTTATATTGAGCTGAACTTAAATAGTAATTATAGCTTATATACGTATAGTTTGTTTTCGAACTTCAGTAAAAGTAAAACTTTCTTTACAGCTCTTAAAAGCTATAAAAGCAATTGTATATATAGTTACTTTTTCGTTTGTATTTTATTTTCTTCCTTCTACAGCAATTTTTTTATTATTATGAGCTGAAGGGCCGAGCCGTCTTTCCACTGCAAGGCCTAGACGAACTACAGAGCTGAGCCGAGCCAGAACCTAACATTTTGCTGTGAGGGTTGTGCGGTCACTCTAATATATGAAGTAATATCAGTTTAACAGAACCCGTATTACTCCTATTAGACTTAGGGCGTAAAATTTCGGGCTTAGGGTTTATTGCATCCGATACAATCCGAAACAGACCCGATGCGGTTTGTTTTCGAATTGCATCCAATCCGACACGATCTCTTCACACTACTTCAACTGATTCATGTGTGAATCGGATCTTACAAAATGATGCATGCTGTGTCTGATCGGATCACATGTGATGTGAAAATTTTATATAAAATACATTTGCAAATCGGGTCGGATCCTATCGGACGCAGTGTGACCACGGCCTTGGGCTACGCCTAAGGCTACATTCACACGTTTGAATTTTTAATTCGAATTTGATCAACATTTCAGCTCAAATTTTGCTCAAAAAAATGAAAGCATTTGTTTAGAATTTTTGGAGAATTTGAATGTGTGATCACTGTTGAACCTTTATGCCATAATGCTGTAGCCAATCACAGTCAAAGAAGTTATCTTGAGAAATTTTGCACTCGAAATTTAACAAAGCATTGCAAAAAAATTGAGGCCTCCATTTTGTTATTACTCTGCAAATTACAGTAAAATTTTGATCAAATTTCGACCTATAATTCAGAACATGTGAAGGCTATTAAAGCCTAATAGGAATAGGAGTTGAGCAATTAAAATTGGTATTACACTGCAGATAGATAAACTAAAAAAGTGACTAAGTTTTTTGCCCATGTTCTCCATGGTTTTATTGTTTTGGATTTCAGGTTATGCATTGATTTGTCGGTATTTGAACGCGAACAAACGTTTAGCGGGTGGTACAGAATGGAAGGCGAAAAAGGTGAAATTCGTCTTATCATATCGATTACGGGAACGTTGTCGAACGAAATTCATTTCGACGAACGTTCAAACAGATTAACTCAACATTACGCCGATATTCAGGAGAAATTTGTGAGTTTAACAATTTTACTTACATATCTTAAAAATTATTTCACAAGTTTAATTTGTTTTTGTATGATCACCGGTCTGCGGTTATCTTATTTGGCGTTTATTTAGACTTCTGAACTTGATATCTCGCTTTCCCCAAATCGTTCCATCGATTTTGACGCTCCCTAAACTCGTTATATCAAGTATTAAGGTCGTCTAAGATCGCTTTTCCAGCAGCACGAAAAATATATATACCTGGTCTAAATCGTAGTTGAATAATATTTGAGAAATATATTCTGTATAATCTGGCTATTTCCAAGCTATACGTACTTGTAAATTGCAAATGTTGTCTTGTGGACAGAACGGTTATGTGGTCAATCGGAGTGTCATTGGAAAAGTTGGGAATAGCAAGGAATAGCAAAACGACTAAAGGATATCATTTTGCTTCAAAATGCTATTTTCCATTAAAGCTGTGGAATTGATGTAAAAATTTAATTTTCGCGAATTTTGCATACTACAGGCACAACGGCAGTTAGGAATGTACGTGAATTTAGCTGGTGTTTAACTGAGTTATAGGTCTACCTGTGATAACAATAACAGCAACCAGTGAAGCGTCAATGGGCTTGTTAGAATAACATCACAAGATTTGTCTCGCAGTTAAAACTGTCTTAGTAGCTAGATGTGATGTTGGCTGCTCTCTTTTCGTTTGCCTAATTTTTTGATCGTTGTCAGCCGGCAACAGAAGGGTTGAATTGCTTCGGAAACGTAGTAATATGAATGTGAAGTAGTTGTACAACAATTCGCGCCTTTTCTGCACATATACACACACGCGAGAATTTTGCTAAAATTATCTGTCGACGAAGCAACTGGTGACCATTTTCGCTACGATGTAGATATAAAATGTATGTAAAGATAAAACAAAAGTTTTGAACCATTTTTCTAATGCTAGACCCCCTTTTCGCTTATGTCAATGAACTGGACACCTTTCCGAAAACTCTGACTAAACGCTTGCTTAGTAGCTAAGCATTTGCCCAAAATTGTATGTAAAGATAAAACAAATGTTGTTTAACCCCTTTTTTAATACTAAACCCCCTTTTCGCTAATGTCAATGGACTGGACACCCTTCCGAAAACTCTGACTGCACGCTTGCTTAGTAGCTAAGCATTTGCCTAAAATTGTATGTAAAGATAAAACAAATGTTGTCGAACCCCTTTTTCTAATGCTAGACCCCCTTTTCGCTAATATCAATGGACTGGGCACATATCGAAAACTCTGACTACACGCTTTCTTAGCAGTTAAGCATTAACCTAAAATTCGTTAAATGACTGGGCTCTCCATTCGCTGAAAATTTTGCCAACGGTATTTTGTCAATAGAAATACGGTTAAAAATTTTGTCGGAAACGGTTCCAAGACACTTTTTGTTGGAGAGAAAAAAGCAATTTTCAAGCAAATTTCGACAAAATTTAAAAAACTTTTTGCATAAGAAGGAGTTTTTGTACCAATTTTGATCAAATTTTATGTCGTATGCAGTGTTTTTACCGAGCTTTAAAATTTGCTAAGAGGTGTTGAACCGAGGAGTCCAAAATTTTGCCAGGGCGCAGGAACCGGGGGCAAACCGTTTTTCCAGGGGGCACTTGAAAACGCTCTTCCCACCCCAATTTGGGGAGCCAATGCTATTTGTATTGTTACAGCAGATGTGATTTCAACGCAATTTGTTACTTGCGGCTTTTTAAGATTATTGAAATATTCATAGCGAAAATGGGGCACTTATGATGAAATATATCAGAGGGAAAGAGCAAATAGGAAGGTGTTTCGGTCAAAGCAAATTGAAATAAGATTTAACTGGTGTATAAATCACACTAAGTGGAATTTATTTCGTACAAGTGTCCTACCAACTGAAATGTCATGTATATCATTTTGTTGCGCTCTTAGATGCCTTAGGCTAATACGATAGTTCAGGACGTTAGAAAATGTTGCGTGAAATTTAATATAAAACTGTGTTGATGTACCACGTTGGGTTGGTCCCCCACCGGCCCGAAATTGGTCAATTTTGAAGATATACCAGCAATTTTAGTAGCATTCGGCTCAGTTCGACGAGCTGATTCAGAAAATGCCGGTTTCTGCCATTTTTATGACATTTTTGGACTGTTTGGGCTCCCAATGTTATAAACCCAAAATTTTCGAAAAATTCTTTCACGATAAATATATAATGTATATTTCGAAATGTATTAAGGATTTGAGTCGAATGGAGATAAAATCAGCGAAATCCAGTCGCAGATTAAGGAGTTATTTTCGTTTATGTGAAATCCTAACTAGGCCTAAGGTGAAATTCTTAGCCAAAGCTTAACCATCAAACAACAAAAATTAAATCATAAAAGTAGCCGGGACAAGCTAAATCTAAAGTTACTAGAATTGCCGCTGTATCTTCAAAATTTGACCAGTGTCAGGCTTGAGGGGCCTAATCGAAAAGACCCATGATTTCAGATTCATTAGTATATTATTAAAATATTGATGTGAGCCTCCGCACTCATTTCCAAGTAATATATTGTATTGTAGACGCTGTCCAAAACATTTGATGATTTCGGAATGGTTGGTTACTTGGAAATAAAAGGTAAATTAGAGTATATTATACAAATATTAAAAAAACTCGGTTAATGTAGTTTTGTCCTGAAGAACATCGATGAAACCAGCATCGTTAACTGTGTCAAGTTTTTTAATATCATATACTGACTCTTAGATGTCGACAATTTAAGTTTCATCGTAGTGAATACGTGTGATGCCACGATTATATCCTGTAATTTTTGCTATTCACATTAGACTTGGAAGCGCTGCGGAAATTTTGCCCGTAGCTAAGCTGATCTGTTCCGCTCGCACCCTATTTAGCAGCTAGAAGAGCAATACAACAGTCGGGCATTATTCTAATAACAACCTATACTGATATGTACAGTTAGACTATAACTATTGGTGTAGCGTTTTCTGATTTATGCAAGAAATTACTCATGCTCCAAACAAAAATTTATTTGAGGTAAATACGAAGCACGAATTTTTTTGTAAACATAGTACCATTACAGTTAGTTTTGCATACTTCCAAGCTTTTCTGTATTAATCAGAGTACGATCATGCGAAACTTTTGATGTCATTATTTACCGAATATGGGTAAAGTTCAGTTTTAATTGAAGTGTCGGCCCCGTGAATTACTTGGCTTAACACACAATCACGTCGAAAACTTTCAGTAACTGTTGTATTTAACTCACTTGGCTTTTGAAAAACCGTTATATTTATTCAGTCTAACGTTTACGACTAATGTTTACAATGCGACCAGTAGATCTAAACACTGAGACTAAGGCTAAATATTTATTTGTCAATTCACTAAGACTAAGTCGTCATAATCTACTGAGTTGGTACAGCAATTACATTATCCGTCTTCAACTATATATACGTTGCGGCTTTAGCAGTATTCTTTTGAATAGATCTCTTTTATTTTTTTTTCATTGTCAAACTGAGTTCATATCGAAGATGAAACACAAAAATGTCCTAATCCCGGCTGAGTGTACTAAGATGATGCTTATACTTAAGTAGCATAAGCTTATGCTGTGCATTAGACAATGTGTTGCAAATAAGCGTTGCAAGAATAAGCTGAAAATGGCATGTGAACGGTCAGCCAGTTTAATATAATTCTCGTGTCAAATACCAATAACGACTTTGACGGCTTCATCAGTGATTGGGCTTTAGTCTTGCAATTCGGAACGTTAAGATGGCCGTCATTGAACACCGTTCGCCTCACGCCTTACATGCATGGCAACTGAATTCATCACATTCAGCCACATCGCGCCATCCCATTCAGCGACATCGCGCCATCCCATTCAGCCACATCGCGCCATCCCATTCTGCTGAGCAGCAAATTTGCTGCGGGGCGGGGATCCCGCTAGTCGAATAGTGAAAACTTCCATCTCTAGTTCACATACATCTTCTTTGCTAGTTTGTGATTTATAAATCGTGGATTTTCAAAGGTACAAAATAACAAAGATGAATCACAAAACGTTACAACAGAGTAAGCACAGAGTGGGTTCTCCGAGTTGATCCTAAAACATTATACTACATTAAAAATTGAAAAAATATTCGGTGCCCTCGGTTATCACGTACTTCGCCTCCTTTATGGCCGTTCTATTAATGGGAACTTCGAAACCAAATCAAGGAGTGGATGGACCCGTAGCTGTACGATCCCACCCACTATTATGTGTTTGACTTGAGTGTCCCTTGACTTTTGCAAATATCCGTATAGGCGTATATGTCATAGATATTCACATGGTGTTACCTCGTAAGAGTCGGACTGCCTGAACAATATTTATGCATAAAATTTTTAACAAAAATCATGGAAAATAGGCAAAATTTTAGCAGAAATGTGAAAAATGGGCAAAAATAAGGCAAACATTAAGCTAAATTTGGAGTAAATTGGCAGATTTGGGCGAAAACTGACATGGCGATGGTCAAAAACGAAATATTTAGGAGTTAAGTGGGAAGGTGTCTCTTAGGGGTGACGCGGGGTCAAAGATGAGTCTGCCCTCTTGCCCCTACGCAAACCACGGGAGCCCGACCCGCAACCTAAGCTTATTTTTAGGTTACTGCTAGGCTTAATGTTAGGTTCAGGCTGAGAGTTTCTAGCAATGCCCAAAACTTTTTTAAATTTGAAAGAAATTTTTTAGTGAATTGGTTATGGTTTTTGAAAACGAATCCAGCTGTATATGCTATATGCATAGTATTCTAAAATAATTATGAAGCTAAAATAATATCCCCCAAAACACTAAAAATAGCATATATAGGCTTCGGTGATACATTTGCTTATCTTATGGATTTTAATTTATGGTTTTATTAATGCTATTCCGTTTTCTTTTGATGGACCCCGTAGTAAAGCTAGAGGCGCACTACCACGTACAACCTCATGCCAAGTGTGAATAGATTTCCCCGTGATCCATATTCCCATTTTATTACTCCTGGTATTACACAAGTACATGTGCTATAGGTGCTGCATGAAATGTTCTGAGAATTATATTAAAGTATTGAAATATATCTATGACTGCGAACCAAAGTTTATAGTTCGGAATTTACTCATATAATACTCAAATATTTTAGTTTTCAAAGCTGTCGGACTGGCATCTGTGGACATTCTAGGTATGTTAGTATTGCAGCTTCATTTTTTCATTTCATTTCATAAAATTTCGTAAAATAGTTTTTAATTACTATTCCTCAACTACATACTTACATATCGAGCAGTATTGAAATATATCTATGACTGCGAACCAAAATTTATAGTTCGGAATTTACTCATGTAATACTCAAATATTTTAGTTTTCAAAGCTGTCGGACTGGCATCCGTGGATATTCTAGGTATGTTAGTATTGCAGCTTCATTTTTTAATTTCATTTCATAAAATTTTGTAAAATAGTTTTTAATTACTATCCCTCAACTACATACTTACATATCGAGCACATCTGTTATTTTCTCAGTCTATTGCACTGACAGAGAAATTTCCTGATACTTGTCGTTCACTGGGGTGTGTTGATTAAGAGATGCCGAAAGAGAATTAATTTTCGCAGCTTTGTTACTATAATGTTGTTGCCCAGATATATGATAGATGACTTATGTTGGGTACTGTTTTTGCCTCGATACGTATAACTATCCTCGGTGTATAGTTCGCATTCTTGTCTTGTATGTATTTTTAGGCAATTCGAGTCATTATTCTCGATAAGAATGTATAAAGAAAATGAATATAGCACTCCTTGCCACTTTGTTATTAAACATTTTTTAACAGCCACGGTCGTATTGTACCCAAATTAGCTCATTTGTGGGCTGTCAAACAACCTGACTACTGACTGCAAGCCCAGTTTTTTTATGGAGAGAAGTCCGGCGGTCCACTTCACTTTTAAAGGATGTTGTTCCATGATAGCCTTGTTTTATAGGCATCGTGAATCGTCCAATTGAGCATCTCAGTATTGTAAAGGGAGGACCAAGCTACTCAGTTTTGCTGGAGTCGGTCAGGTCATCTTGAAAACTTAGCACGGTCAGTCAGAGTCCGAACAGAGCAGAGAGCATATATGTATTACCCACTCAAAACTAGGTGATAGCGTGGTTCAACCATCAAAAAGTAACGGCGTAAAGCCGAAAAACTTATCGATGACATCAATAGCAGGGTTAGTAATTTGAGAACGTGGAAAAGTATCATAGTCTTCTCATTTGGCACTTTTGACATAATTTACCACTGAGGCTCATTAAACCAGTTTGACCACCCACATATTTCATGTTTAGCTACTGAGTTCCTATTTCAGCGATACTAACTTACAGCAGAGCTTAGTAAAATTTAAATAACGGCGAATATTTTGAAACTGTTCAGCAAATCTTAATACTGTTGAAGATCGTCGTACGGTGAAAGTTATGAAATTTGGATGCCAATTTTGAATGTATACGTAACGCGGACAACTAACTCAGTTCCGCTCGGTGCAATCAGATAACACACCGTGTTGTAATAGAACAGTTTATACCATTCTTAAAGTGCTTAAATTTAAAGCTTAATTCACAGTGTTAAATGAAATTCTTTTCTGCAATAAGCGTGGCTATATTTCCTGTTTCAGGAACAAGTGATCCGTTTTGTATGGTTGAATTAGTCAACGCTCGGCTTCGGACACATTCCGAATCTCAAACGCTTTCACCCGTGTGGAATAATGTGTTCTATTTGTTAGCCTTAGTCTTATTTGGAATATATGTACACTTGTATATGAGTAAAATAACGTTGTTTCCTTGGTTATGTGTTGTATATAGGAGTAAATACGCGCATAAATAATGTCCACGATTATTGTTTAGGTCATGATCTGGATTTAGTTTTATAGATTTCTAAATCTGCTATTTACAAAACTACTGCACAATTTGCTAGTCAATAGTTGCGTATAGAAGTGCTTCGTTTTAATCCTTCTCGTTCAAAGCATATTGCTTATCTGAAACAAAAGAATTTTATCTTTGTTGCAAACAGTTTCGCTTAATATGTCATCAAATTTAGCAATACCAACATTCAACAAATTTGGATGTACCGATATTTAACAAAGCTACATACCTAGGCACTATATCTGCTTCGTATCTGGTAACAACAAATTTAGATGTGCTTTTTATTAATTTTTTTTTTTTTTTTTTTTTTTTTTTTTTTTTTTTTTTTTTTTTTTTTTTTAAAAAAATAATTAACAAAGCTACATCCCTAGGCGCTATATTTACTTAGTCTTGGTAACGACAAATTTAGAATGTACCGATATTAAACAGAGCTACATTGCTTAGGCACTATATGTGCTTGGTCTTGGTAACAGCAAATTTAAATTAAACTACAATAATTAACAAAGGTTTCATACCTAGGAACTATATGTGCTTGGTCTAGGTAACAACAAATTTGGATGTACCGATATTTAACAAAGCTACATACCTAGGCACTATTTCTGCTTGGTCTTGGTAACAACAAATTTGAATGTACTGCAATGTTTGACGAAGCTACATACCTAGGCACTATATGTGCTTGTTATTGGTAACAACAAATTTGGATGTACTTCAATATTAACAGAAGAAGCATGCCTAGGCACTATATGTGCTTGTTCTTGGTAACGACAAATTTGGATGTACCAATATTTAGACAAAGCTACATGGCTGCAGGCACTATATGTGCTTGACCTTAGTAACAACAAATTTAGATGTACCAATATTTAACAAAGCTACATACCTCGGGCGCTTTATGTGCTTGGTCTAGGTAACAACAAATTCAATGTCTAAATATTCGACAAAGGCTACATACCTAGGCACTATATGTGCTTGATTTTGGTAACAACAAATTTGGATGTACCAATATTTAACAAAGTTACATACCTAGGCACTATATGTGCTTGTTTTGGTAACAACAAATTCAATGTAATATTAACAAGAACTACATACCTAGGCACTATTTGTGCTTGGTATTGGTAACGACAAATTTGGATGTACCAATATTTAACAAAGCTTTACAGTCTAGGCACTATATGTGCTTGTACTTGGTAACAACAAATTATTAGATGTACAATATTAACAAAGCTACATACCTAGGCACTATATGTGCTTGGTATTAAGTAACGACAAATTTGGATGTACTAAATATTTAACAAAGCTACATACCTAGGCACTATATGTGCTTCGTCTTCGTAACAACAAATTCAAATATACAAATGTTAACAAAGCTACATACCTAGGCGCTATATGTGCTTGTCTTGGTAACAACAAATTTGGATGTCCCAATATTTAACAAAGCTACATACCTAGGCACTATATGTGCTTGTTCTCCGTAACAACAAATTTGGATGTACCGATATTTAACAAAGCTACATGCATTAGGCGCTATATGTGCTTATTCTTGGTAACAACAAATTTGGATGTACCCGATATTCAACCGAGCTACATGCCTAGGCACTATGTGTTTGACCTTGGTAACAACAAATTTGAATGTACCTAAATATTTGACAAAGCTACATACCTAGGCACTATATGTGCTTGGTCTAGGTAACAACAAATTTGGAATGTTCCCAATATTCAACAAAGCTACATACCTAGGCGCTATATGTGCTTGGTCTTGGTAACAACAAATTTGGATGTACCGATATTTAACAAAGCTACATACCTACGCACTATATGTTATTGTTCTTGGTAACAATCAAATTTGGATGTATCAATATTTAGCAAAGCAACATACTTAGGTAATATATGTGCTTGCTCTTGGTAACAAAAAATTTGGATGTACCGATATTTAACAAAGCTACATACCTAGGCACTATATGTGCTTGTTCTTGGTAACAACAAATTTGGATGTACCGATATTTCACAAAACAACATACCTAATCACTATATTGCTTGTGCTTGGTAACACCCTAGGTAACAATATATGTGCTTGGTATTAGTACGACAAATTTGGATGTAGATATTTAACAAAGCTACATACCTAGGCACTATATGTGCTTGGTAACGAAATTTGGATGTATCAGATATTTAACAAACCATACCTCGCACTATATGTGCTAGCTCTTGGTAACAACAAATTTGGATGTACCGATATTTAACAAAGCTACATACCTAGGCACTATATGTGCTTGGTCTTGGTAACAACAAATTTGGATGTACCGATATTTAACAAAGCTACATACCTAGGCACTATATGTGCTTGTTCTTGGTAACAACAAATTGAGATGTACTATATATTAACAAAGCTACATACCTAGGCACTATATGTGCTTGTTCTTGGTAACAACAAATTTGGATGTACCGATATTCAACAAAGCTACATGCGTAGGCACTATATGTGCTTGACCTTGGTAACAACAAATTTGGATGTTATTAGAATATGTTAACAAAGCTACATACCTAGGCACTATATGTGCTTGGTCTTAGTAACAACAAATTTGGATGTATTGATATTCAACAAAGCTACATACTTAGGCACTATATGTGCTTGATCTTGGTAACGACAAATTTGGATGTACCAATTTTTAACAAAGCTACATCCCTAGGCACTATATGCTCTTTCTCTTGGTAACAACAAAATTAAATGTCTATCTTTAATATTTAACAGAGCTACATACCTAGGCACTATTTGTGCTTGGTCTTGGTAACAACAAATTTGGATGTACCAATATTTAACAAAGCTACATACCTAGGCACTATATGTGCTTGTTCTTGGTAACAACAAATTTGGATGTACCGATATTTAACAAAGCTACATACCTAGGCACTATATGTGCTTGGTCTTGGTAACAACAAATTTGGATGTACCGATATTTAACAAAGCTACATACCTAGGCACTATATGTGCTTGGTCTAGGTAACAACAAATTTGGATGTACCGATATTTAACAAAGCTACATACCTAGGCACTATATGTGCTTGGTCTTGGTAACAACAAATTTGGATGTACCGATATTTAACAAAGCTACATACCTAGGCACTATATGCTTGTTATTAGTAACAACAAATTAGATGTATCGATATTTAACAAAGCTATATACCTAGGGACTATATGTACTTGGTCTTGGTAACACCTAAATTTGGATATACCAATATATATAAACAAGAAACTACATATTATGGCAATATATGTGCTTATTACAGCGTAACAGCAAATTTAGATGTACAAATGTTAACAAAGCAACATACCTAAACACTATATGTGCTAAATCTGGTAAGCAACAAATTTGGATGTACTAAATATTACAAAGCTACAGCCTCAGCATTATATGTGCTTGTTATTGGTAACAACAAATTTCAATATACCAATATTAACAAAGCTACATACCTAGGCACTATATGTGCTTGGTATTGGTCACAACAAATTTGGATGTCCCAATATTAACAAACTACATGCCTAGGCACTATATGTGCTTGGTCTAGGTAACAACAAATTACAATATACCGATATGTTAACAAAGCTACATACCTAGGCACTATATGTGCTAGGTCTAGGTAACAACAAATTTGGATATTCAGATATTTAACAAAGCTACATACCTAGGCACTATATGTGCTTGGTATTGATAACAACAAATTTGGATGTACCAATATTTAACAAAGCTACATACCTAGGCACTATATGTTACTTAGTCTTGGTGACAACAAATTTGGATGTACCGATATTTAACAAAGCTATATACCTAAGCACTATAGTGCTTGGTATTGATAACAACAAATTTGGATGTACCGATATTTAACAAAGCTACATACCTAGGCGCTATATGTGCTTGATATTAGTAACAACAAATTTGGATGTACCAATATTTAACAAAGCTACATACCTAGGCACTATATGTGCTTGGTCTAGGTAACAACAAATTTGGATGTACCGATATTCAACAAAGCTACATACCTAGGCACTATATGTGCTTGATCTTGGTAACAACAAATTTGGATGTACCAATATTTAACAAAGCTACATACCTAGGCACTATATGTGCTTGTTCTTGGTAACAACAAATTTGGATGTACCGATATTTAACAGAGCTACATACCTAGGCACTATTTGTGCTTGGTCTTGGTAACAACAAATTTGGATGTACCAATATTTAACCAAGCTACATACCTAGGCACTATATGTGCTTGTTCTTGGTAACAACAAATTTGGGGATGTACCAATATTTAACATAGCTACATACCTAGGCACTATATGCGGTTGGTCTTGGTAACAATAAATTTGGACGTACCGATATTTAACAAGGCTACATACCTAGGCACTATATGTGCTTGGTCTAGGTAACAACAAATTTGGATGTACCGATATTTAACAAAGCTACATACCTAGGCACTATATGTGCTTGGTCTTGGTAACAACAAATTTGGATGTACCGATATTTAACAAAGCTACATACCTAGGCACTATATGATCTTGCTATAGGAAACAACAAATTTGGATGTACCGATATTTAACAAAGCTACATACCTAGGCACTATATGTGCTTGGTCTTGGTAACAACAAATTTGGATGTACCGATATTTAACAAAGCTACATACCTAGGCACTATATGTGCTTGGTCTAGGTAACAACAAATTTGGATGTACCGATATTCAACAAAGCTACATACCTAGGCACTATATGTGCTTGATCTTGGTAACAACAAATTTGGATGTACCAATATTTAACAAAGCTACATACCTAGGCACTATATGTGCTTGTTCTTGGTAACAACAAATTTGGATGTACCGATATTTAACAAAGCTACATACCTAGGCACTATATGTGCTCGGTCTTGGTAACAACAAATTTGGATGTATCGAAATATTAACAAAAGCTACATACCTAGGCACTATATGTGCTTGGTTATAGGTGACGACAAATTTGGATGTACAAATCTAACAAAGCTACATTCGTAGGCACTATATGTGCTTGACCTTGGTAACAACAAATTTGGATGTACCGATATTTAACAAAGCTACATGCCTAGGCACTATATGTGCTTGGTATTGATAACAACAAATTTGGATGTACCTAAATGTAACAAAGCTACATACCTAGGCACTATATGTGCTTGGTCTTAGTAACAACAAATTTGGATGTACCAATATTTAACAAAGCTATATACCTAGGCACTATATGTGCTTGGTATTAATAACAACAAATTTGGATGTACCAGATATTAACAAGAGCTACAGACCTCAGCACTATATGTGCTTGGTTTAGGTAACAACAAATTTGGATGTACCGATATTTAACAAAGCTACATTCCTAGGCTCTATATGTTATTGGTCTTGATAACAACAAATTTGGATGTACCGATATTTAACAAAGCTAGTGCCTCAGGCACTATATATGCTTGGTCTTCGTAACAACAAATTTGCAATGTACCAATATTTTAACAAAGTTACATACCTAGGCACTATATGCTAAGTTATTAGTGAACAGACAAATTTGGATGTACCGATATTTAACAAAGCTATATACCTAGGCACTATATGTGCTTGGTCTTGATAACAACAAATTTGGATGTACCGATATTTAACAAAGCTACATACCTAGGCACTATATGTGCTTGGTCTCATTAACAACAAATTTGGATGTACCAATATCTCAGCAAAGCTACATACCTAGGCACTATATGTGATTAGTCTTGATAACAACAAATTTAGATGTACCGATATTTAACAAAGCTACATACCTAGGCACTATATGTGCTTCGTATTAGTAACAACAAGAAGTTTGGATGTACCGATATTTAACCAAGCTACATACCTAGGCACTATATGTGCTTGGTCTTGGTAACAACAAATTTGGATGTACCGATATTTAACAAAGCTACATACCTAAGCACTATATGTGATTGTTCTTGTTAACAACAATTTTGGCTGTACTTTTATTCAACAAAACTATATACCTAGGTACTATATGTGCTTGTGTTTGGTTGTCTCTATGAATGCACAATTCTACAAATGTGGCTCCCAAACATCATTTATTGGTAAAACCCACTTAAGAATTTTAATCAGTTATTCAGTCGTATTTATTTTCGAGTAAGATGAATTGCCTGAAAGCTCACAATTGTAAAAAAAACTATTTTCGTCAGATTGGTTTTTGGTTTTGGCCGGCAAATGGTCACAGCAGACATAATCTGGTATGTTATGGTTGAGTACGAACTTGTTCAAAATTATAAACAGTTTTCTATATTTCGGAAATTAGTTAAACTACCGGATGGTTGGCTTTTCTGAAATATCGTATTTCAACAAAGGTTATTATCATATATTTTAATTCGCTTTCGTTGTAATGGCACACATCCGATATTTTGGCCATGAACCATTTACATTGGTTGATCGGACAGCAACGGACGGCAGTGAACAAGTTGCTATAGCTACTGTGACGGCTGTGCACGTACTTAACTATTTTATACGCACAATACAGAATAAGGAAAGTGAAAACAATATTACAGCTTGATGACTATGACAAAAATTTTTGAGCTTGAAAATTTCTTCGCAAACTTAACAACAGATAAGATCATAACATAGCATGCATATGACACGTACATTTGGTACAAATATGTCCCATGTTAGATGTAGCACGTCGCGTGTATTCAGATACGTATTTGACTGGATGCGACTTGGATGTGCTTACCTGGGCAAATTATTGCTATATAACTCGATTGAGCTCGTTACAACCGAGTGTATAAATTTCTGAATGCAGGACAATCCATGGTACAATCACGATTATATATTGTTCGCTGTTTTTTAGCAAAGTAAGAGATGTTCATTCGGTTCTGTATGTGGAAGTGCATGACGAAGACGACAATAAAAAAATGGAATTTTTGGGAAAGGTTGGAATTCCGCTGCTCAAGGTTGGTGTAGGTAACTGTGTTAGTAGCTGGTCTCTCCGTGGGACTTAATTTTATGGCTGGGGGTTGGGATTTGAGCTGCAGGCCGCTACCGCCGACCTGGGGTAACCGGGAATGCATGGAGGGAATTTCGCACAGAAATTTGCTGTGGAAAATAGCACACCGAAGTCAACTGTTGGGTCTTGTAATTGCATTTTATAGCATTTTTTGTGCAGATACATCATGTATATATTGCTGTTTTTTTATATTTATTACTGAAAATGCCTATTTCTGCAGGCCTCACTTCGTTTTAATTTGGATTTTAATATGAATGGCAAAATATATGCTGTAGTGTTGAATTGTGCTGTAGCTTTTTTTTGTTGCGACGATCATTTTTGGTGTCACCTCAAAACACGTGGCGCTCCTAGGGGGTTGATTTGCAGAAGCAAAAATTTACTGGGTGGCATGACCTATGGAAGCTGCTGAAATCCTGGCTGAGTTGGGAAATCGTACCCGTTCCCTATGTGGAGAGGCCACAGTGGCTCGTTCAGCTTAAGATTTAAAACGTATACTTTATGCATAGTTTAATACTATTAAAGAATTGATTATTTCATGTCGTTTGATAGACCGTCCAATGGTATATGTTGTTAACCAATACATTTTGACACTACCTTGTTATAATAGATTTTAACTCTGCGATCTTTGACAAGAATTGTTTGATACAGTGTACTAAAGAGCACACCGTACACATTATAGACAGATTCCAATCTGTCTTTATTCGAGCCCTCGTTTTTGTATATTGGGTTACTGTTTTAATACGTACCAATATATGGCAATATATGCATTAAAACTGCTTTACGTAGGTATATATTCACTGTGCTTTGTCACGTTAACATTATCTTTATAGATATTAAAAATTTTTTATAGGTTATACAATTTTAGATCAAAAATGGACAAAAGCGATGGTATGCATTGAAAAACGAAAATTTATCAGAACGCAGCAAAGGCGAGATCAAGCTAGAACTCAATTTGGTTTATAATCCGGTTAGTTGCCCTAGAAATAGGGGAAAACAGGGGTTTTGAAATTACACTATCCCCACCTGCAAGAGAGCTAGAGCCGCTCACCTACTTCGCACTTTATTTTGCTTCCATATGGCAATGTGTAGTCTGGTTGCCGTCCTTGCCTGTAAATATAGTGCCACCCTGTATTTGCGGTCTTTATGTAGTCCCACCGTCAGGTTTAATTCCTATTTGTAGTTAGTCCTACAGCTAAATACGCCTGCATTTTGCATCCTCGTAAATTTGTGCCCACGCGTTCGAACTATTCTGCATGTACATAGATTGACAGATATGCCCCGTGTGGTCTTACACATTGCTAGTGTAATTCTTCGACAGTATAGTAACATTTTGACGTCATGCCAACATAATGCATCTGTGCCCCGATTGGTTAAATACTAAGTTATTTGTGTTTATTGAAGATGGCGGCTTAATGCATTTATTCGGGCAATATATGGGCGCGCATATTAATAATGTAGACATATCTATTGCATATCTTGTCTACCAACTTAGCAGAGCAAACCGCATTGACTTGTTAAAAATATATATCACTTTATTAGGAATAAATTTAATGCACCGATTGCAAATTCGAGGTTTTTTCGGATTGTCCTTGAGTCTTGCGACGTACGTTGGTACCCTGACTAGGATTCATTCCTTGCTGCTGTTCATTTTACCTTTTATCTTATCAGTATAAGCTCATAAGGAGGTGCATGCCTTTGCTGAAAATATACGTGCTATTTGTATCTCGTACATAGGATATACTATAATACTGTTGAAAAATAGGCTTTGGTTGAAATGGCGAACCGACTGCAAAGAAGCTTCTCTTACTACGATGCTAATTATATTTTCGTCATGTGTTCTAAAATTTGCTCCATTTGCATAATATGAGGGTTTTGCACAAAACTAGACAACGATCTGACACGAATTCGCTATTACAGAACCGACCGCAGTAATCGTGTGTAGATTTTGAATGAAAATAATTGCATAACGTATTTCGCACGTAATGTATTGGTCTATC